>PVHX01008792.1:0-80860 GCA_004024805.1 Geosciurus inauris
GCTGAGAAGAAGCTTTTTAGTTTAAGTCCATCCCATTTATTGATTCTTGCTTTAATTTCTTGTGCTATAGGTGTCTTGTTAAGGAATTCGGGGCCTAATCCCACGTGATGAAGATTTGGACCTACTTTCTCCTCAATTAGACGCAGAGTCTCTGGTCTAATTCCTAGGTCTTTGATCCACTTTGAGTTGAGTTTCGTGCTATCTCTCACAGACAGCTTTGATAGGACCTCCAACCTTGCAGAAACCTCCTCCTGGGACACACTGATAACCTTACTAATTCTTAACACGTAATTCAACTTAAATTAGTATAGAATAAAATGATGATATAAAACTCCAGCTTTAGAAACAGATGTGCACAAGTTCACGGATTGTTTTTACAATATGAAACTCTTGGGTCTATGAATGAATGTGTTGAGTGCTTACTATGTGCCAAGCTAAGAGCCAAGTGCTTACATCATGAATCCTTCCAGCAGTAGTCCTCTGAGAGACGTACTATAATTCACCATTTTATAGATGAGGAGCTGAGGTTCTGAGAGAACAACTAGATTACCTGACTTGGAATTCAGTCTAGGATAGTGTGACTCCTGTGTTTTAACTAGGAGGCAACCTGCTTCTAATCTTAAGTGGGCTTCACTTTCCTTTTTAATCAGTCACTCTGTGTGTCTCGTGTCTTTGAAATAAAGTCTGGGCTCTATATGAGCATTTGCTTCCTTTGGGAGTGCTTCTACCCACTATTACTATCTGATACTTTCTGTGAGATGAGAACAAACGGATTGAGCCCCACCTCTGGGTTTCCTTGCCAAGCGCTGTCAGAACCACCATACAATAGTGACGTGCTCAGGCTTAGTAAGAGAGGTCCTGCCGGTCTATTTTAGTACTCAGAGCTCTGACAGAAGCTTACTGTTACATTATCGCACAACATGATTACAATAGATGAAGTCACTTTCAAGGAAAGCAGGAGCCTATACCCTGCTGGTACTTTGTTTAATGAGCCCAAGACAAAAATAACAGAGTCTAATGGGCAGGGAGGCTAAGAGAATGACACAAAACAGTCTTTACAGAGGGCAACTCTGAAATACAGCATAAGCCAAAGGCAAACTGCAAATTGATTTTTAAAATCTCATTTTGCTCCAAATTCTCATTGCTTTAAATAGAGAACTGTCTTTCTCAACTGAATTCCAAAGTTCTACAAAGGAGATTGCACAGTTCCCACAAGGCTTTCTCACCTCTACACTCCTCCTCACCCCTTTTCTCTCAGGAGCCTCGCTTGCTGAAGACAGCTCCTTTCCTCTGTGGCCAGTGGCAGGAGATTTCCCTTAAGAGGAGAGACTATGTGGCTTTGAAGGTGTTTTCTTGCTCTTTCAGGACATCTATACAAGGAGATTTAGTGCTAAAAATTGGTCCTGACCCCAGAGTCTTCTCTGTAAGTCCATAACAACTCTTTGTGTCTTATTTACTTTTTCCTGCATTTGATCTGGCTTTGGTTCATGACTTTGGTTCACAACTTTGAATCCAAATTTTATTCAACCCAGTTCTTAAACCACTCATTTTCTTAAGTGGGTGTCAGATCCTGGTTTTGTTCCCTGGAGGTCACAATTCTTCTCTGAAGTGACTTTGCTGGCTGCCTATTATTAGTATGGTATCACCCTTAAATCTCTACATTCACTTTTGGTGTTCCTCAACTTATGGTCAATGCTTAATTCAAAAACTGAATGAACAGTCAATCTCGACTGAAGTTTTGCCTGATTATTCAGGAAAGAGTCGCTTCTTCCTCCCCTGTACTTGATCTATACCTTTTTATGACATCTATACTACTTACTATGATTATCTATATACATCTTGTTCTCTTTTATGAGTCATAAGTTCCTTAGTGTTAAGGACAAGATCTAATGTATTTTTTTATTGTCCACAGTGTTTTGAATTTATAATAATAACAGTAATGATATTAGATAATATTTGGAGAAACTCAGGTTTCAGGCACTGAAACCATAAGGTTTTCATAGTCTTTCCCTCCCTCCTTCCCTGCTCCCCCCTTTATGGTACTGGGGATTGAAACCAGGCCCTCACACATGCTAGGCAAAGCATTGAACTTTATCTTTAGCCCTTTTAAAATTTTATCTTGAGACAGACTTCTAAGTTGCCCAGACTGGTCTTGAACTTGGGGTTCTCCTGCCTCAGATTCTGGAGTAGCTGGGATTTACAGGCATGCATATAGTATCTCTCTTAATCCTTATAAGAATACTGTAAAGTAGGTAGGTGTTATTGTTATTAACTTTTAATCCATGAATTTAAAAGTTTCAGAAATTTGCCTAAATTTACGTAGCTAGGCTTTGTGGAGCTGGGATTCTAAATCAGGACTACCTGACTTCAGAACTTCTTAATCATTGCACTAGAGTCTTTATTGAATTGGCTGAATAAATAAACCCATTTACAAAATTAAAGATGAGTAATTTATTAAAATACAAAGTCTTATCTAATATTTCAAATAAGTACATTATATGCCTAATATTTTAAATTTTCAGTCATTCTGAAGGGCTTTTACTCTGATTCTATAATATTTAATTATTGGCAATAGCTTTGGTATATAAAAAAGTTCAAATTAAAGATGAAAACAAAATCATATCCAGTCATTCAAGCTAGACAGAGAATGGAAAGTGTGATGAGAGAAATTTACCATGCTTTGTACATAGTAAACATCCTTATTTGTTGAATAACAACACAAAAGACAGAATTAACAAACCCTTTAATGAACAAACATACTGAAAATCAACCTTTATAGTAGCTACTTTATATAATTGATAAAAATGTAGAGCAATTCATAAAATATTTGGAATTGGATATACTAACAGTGGTATAAATCATGGTAAGCATATAAAAATCCGAGGGAAAGGAATCAGAGGAATTCACAGAGGAATCAGACATGGTATCAAATCCCAGAATTAGCAGCTCAGGTATATCATTTGATAATGGGGTTGGCTAATTCTACTTAACCATAGCATTTCCAGATTAAGTGAAATGTAGAATATATGTATAGTAACTTAACATATAAATGCATTCAATGGATATTGGGTACCTTCTGTCCCATACCTCCCTATGCCTCTCTTTCAGTGGACATATTCAACTCATGTATTTTTGAGACCACAATTCTACTAAGATGTTCCATCCCCATCATCAGAGCCTTTCCAGTAGAAACCAAATATGGCTTCCTTAGAAGCCCTCAGTTCCATAATAACAAACATGAGGAGTCATGGTATTTGTAATAATTCCTGTCTTCTCTTCAGAGAGGCCTGTCTTAGTCCGTATTGTTTTGCTATAATAATATCTGAGGTTGGGCAATGGACAATGAAGAATTTTATTTAACTCATATGTTTGGAGGTCTAAGAGCATTACACTGTATTTGGCAAGGGGCCCCTGGCTGTTTCACAACTTGGTGAGCATCGGACAGTGAACTGGCTGCCTGCAGAAGGAGCCAAGCATGGGGAGTAGCCTTACTTTGTAACAACTTGCTCTCTCAAGAACTAACTTATTCCTTACCACCAGTGTTAATCTCTTCCAGAAAATATCCCTTGACCTAATTATTTTCCACTAGGCACTTCTTTCAAAGGTTCCACCACCTCTCAATGTTTCCACAGTAGGACCAAGCTTCCACCATATACCTTCAAGAGATACCTCCAAGTCATGTCTAAACCATATCAAAGTCTAAAGGGAACCTTCATATGAGGGCAATGCCTATGCCTCCTTGTAATGGTTTGAATGTGAGGTGTTCCCCAAAAGCTCATGTGTGCAACAATGAAAAAAGGTTCAGAGGAGAAATGATTAGGTTGTGAGAGTCTTAACCAAATCAGTGACTTAATCCCCTAACAGGGATTAACTGAGTGATAATTAAAGGTGGGTAGGGTGTGGCTGGACAAGGTGGGTCTCTGGGGGCGTAGATTTGGAGTATATGTTTTATATCTGGAGAGTGGAGTCTCTGCTCACTGATCATGATGTGAGCTGCTTTCCTCCACCACACTCTTCTGCCATGATGTTCAGCCTCATCTTGAGCCCCAAGAATGGAGTCGGCCTTCTGTGGACTAAGACTTGTGAAATCGTGAGCCCTTACATAAACGTTTCCTTTTCTGCAGTTGTTCTTGTTGGGTCCTTTTAGTTATAGCAGTGAAAAATCTGACTAAAATACCCCCCAATCCTTGTAAATCTTTTGTGGGTTAAAGCAATATCCAGTTTTCTTCACCCACCTCATGACTTTAGACTGCAATTATCCACAGCTTTCCCAGATCTTATGGTCTCAGACATTAGGGGTCGATCTCATATTTACTGTGTTACTACCATTCTCTTTTTGAAAATACCACACTAATTACATTATGTTCATTATCCCTGTATCTGTCAGTCATCAGACAAGCTCAAGATCTCAATCATCTCTCATACCTAGAACTTCAATTCTCACTGAGCTCTGCACAGTCTCTTACCTGCTACACCTCTCCTGCCACTCCCCAATTTGTGTAATCCTCCCACTATTTCCTCTGGAATTCATGAGCTGCAGTCAACAAAATCCCCTAGATTCTTAACCTCTTCTCTGAACACTCCTTTTACCATTTACTCTAATGGAAACCTGCCTTTCTCTGAGAAGGCTGCTTTTCTTTCAGCATCTCTCAGTTAGTGGTTGGGTTTTGTTTTGTTTTTTTCCCCCTACAGATTTCATTCAACTGGGTCTGGAGTTGGGCATTGTTATCCTTCATTGCCCATTTAGACCACTCTCTCTTACTTGCCGTGACCACCATATTGCTAAATCCAATGATCAGTTTTAGTTCTCATATTACTTTACTTACCACCAACATTGGACAGGGACTTTTGAAACTTTCTTTTCATCTGACTTCTAGAACACATGATCTCCTGATTTTCCATCTGTGTCAGTCACTATTCTTTCTTAGTTTTATTTGCTGCTTCCTCATATCTCTATTGGACTAAATATTGTAATTATCCATGGATCAGTCCTGAGGTTTCTTATTCCTATTTTACTTTATTTAAATCCACAAAATTTATTTTTTCCAGTCTTGTGAATTTAAATACCAACTATATGCTGATAGTTTCCAAATTTATATCTCTGGACTTCTTATCTCCATATTCATATAGTTAACTGCCAGTTGGAGGTGTAGTAGAGATCTTAAGCCTAATTTGTCCTAACCTGCACTCTCAATGTCCCTCCATGCCTTAGGCCTGCACCCACTCTCAGTTAATTAAGACCTATACTTTAAACCCATCTTGGCTTCTCTTCCTTTTTCCTCATACCCTATGTACAATCCATAAGAAAATTTTGTTAGCTGTGCCATCAAAATATACCTAGAATATAATTACTTCTCACCACCCCCACTGCTACTATCCTGGACCAAGTTATCATCCTTTCTGGGATTTCTATAAGCACCTCCCACCTGGTTTCTTTTCCTATATCCTTGGCCACCTACACTCTATTTTAAATACAGCAGTAAAAGAATATTCTTCAAAATTGCAGTCAAAGCATGTCACTCCTCCATTTAAACCATAAAGACCTCCTTTTTCACTTGGAGTAAAAGTCAAAGTTAATATGAAGTCTTATAGGGCCTTATAAGTTCTGGACCACAGTTACCTCCCTGACTTCATTCTCCTCCTCCCTTACTCTGTGCAAACATAGTGTATATGCTTCTTCCTTAGGGCTGTTCATTTGACCTGAGCTCTTTTCCCCCAAGATATCTGAAAGTCCATCTCCTTTACCACCTCTCAGTTTTTGCTCAAATATCACCCTTACAAAGATACTAACCCTACCCCGATGATCCTAATGAATTGTGCAATTCTCTCCCCAATCCCACACTCTTAAGCTCCTTTACCTGTCTCTACCTTTTCATTATATCTATCCCTTTAAACATATGGTGACATTTGCTTTACTTTTCTTCTTCTCCTTCCCTTCCTCCTCCTTGTCCCCCTCCTTCTGTAACATCTGTTGCTTGTTGTCTCTCTCCCCTGCTAGTGTGTGAGTTCCATGAAAGCATGGGTTTATTCCTTTTTTGCTCTTTGATTTGTACCAAGAAACTGGAAAGTATAGTATGTGCATAGAAAGCATAGTAAGTATGTAATTAATATTTGTCAAATAAGGGATAGATTTGTCTAGTGTTTTACAATATATGGCATGGTGGTGTGCCCTAAAACTACCCTTTTCTAATTACTGGATAGTGATCATTATTCCTGTTATCTGAATTAGGAAGATGAGGCCAGAAATCATTTATCATGGCACCTGAATTCATTGTTTTTGCTACTTCATACTGGTTACCAAGTCAGTGTTCTTTAAGATTTTGCTTAGGCCTTGGGGTCATGGCTTAATGGTAGAGTTTGATCCTCAACACTACATAAAAAATGAATACATAAAATAAAGCTATAAAAAAAGATTTTGCTTAAATTATAGCATTAGAATGTGACCTAAAACATCTACTGGGCACTAACTGCTGTGTGTAGATGATTGCATACAAACACAGATTGTAGGCCAGAGACTGGCATACTACTTATTGAGACAAGAAGGATATGCTTGATTCTTGACTCATAAAAGGCAAAGGTACTTTTTCCTTGACAAGCAGAGCTACATAGACCCTCAATTTAGTCTTTTCTCTTTGGCTCACAAGCCACCTGGCATCCCGTGATTGGTTTGACATGTTGAGATCAGGGCTTTGATCTCAGCATTACTCTGAGATGACACCTTGGAAGGTGACTAATATAATTTTATTAAATTTAGATTTTGGTAATTTGCCAGTACTTACTCACTTGACTGGGAGAGCAAAGGTCCTTTGGTACTTCTGATCATGAAATTTAAATACTGTGACTCTCGCTGATTGCAATTGAATGTGTTAAGCATATTTTAGGCACAGCTTTATGATTGGTGACCAGAAGCAATCTTTTGGTTTAGTTGGCAATCCCATCTGAACAGAAAATCTTTTATTAGATATTTCTAGCTGCCTTACTCTAAGCTATGGTCAGAACCTCATCTTTGCCTTCCTTCAGGAGAGCATTATTGATCTTAAAAAGCTTCTGTCTCTACTTCCAAGAAGCATAAGCAAAATTCCTTGTAGTATTTGTTTTTAAGAAAAGTTATCCTTATTCCTGGCTGCCTACTAAATTCTCAAATTCTTCTCAGCTATGGATTTAACTATTTATTTTGTTGCTGTTGTTATTTCTGACCACAGAAAACAATTGAATTGATGCTACTAATCATTGAGATTGTTTTGAAAATCTTGAAAATGATTGATATAGTTGTTGGTTACAGTTGTTGTAGGAAGGAGTGTAATAAAGAGTGCATGTTTTCTGAGTGAGCATTACTCTCTGCTTCATGATTCTTTTGGGTACTTTACACACACTAGTTAGTACAGTGAAGTCTCACCATTACCTAGAGAGAACTATGTTAAATGTCATTTTGCAGATGAATGAACTAAAGCTCAGTAAGGTTAGGTAAGTCTAAGGTCACAGAACTAGGAAAGCAAGAGCCAGGTTCTGAACCACATCTCTGGACTGTCTCAAACATTTGAGACAAATTTGTTGACCCTCTTTCTTTCAGAACCTAATGCAGCTCAAATGTAGCTACACAAAACTCAAAAAAAAAAAAAAAAAAAAAAAAAGAAAAGAAAAGAGAAGAAAAAGAAAAAAAGAAAGAAAAAAAGATAAAATGGAAGTAACATATAATACAACCTAAGAGATGTAACCATGCCTTCAAAATGTCAGTAAGTAGAAGTCTTAAGACCATGAAGCCATCCCCATGGAGGTGACCTGAATCTCCATGGAAAAAAATTCTCTGTCTTCTAATGAGTGGTTAGCAATCAAATATATATATATGAAAGTAATTCAATTGATTTAAAGTTAAAATATATGGGTAAATTAGATGTGGCCTTTTAGACAAGAAAATTTTGACTGGCTTAAGGCATAGAATGCCATTAAAATTTGATTTGTAATATTTGTATCTGTCAAATCTTATGAACTTATATGCCAAAGAAAAGATTTTGGTCATTCAGGTCTTCATGTTATGGAATCTATCTAACCACCAAAGGAAGATCTGACTCTAAAGAGAACAGAACAGAACAGTTTGAACTTGAAAATACAAATTGTGATTTTTTTTGCAATACCAAAAAATGTGCCAATTATGTTTTTAGCACACTTTTCTGGAGGCTCATTTTTGAGTAAGAAAGGAGCACATTACACTTCTCAACCTAAGGACACTTACTACCATGTTGAGGTTCTTTTTAAGTTTTTTTTTTTTCATGAGTCAAATGATGAAAGTGTATTTGAATACTAACAAAGAAAATACTCATTTTATTATTTTAAATATTTTTGTTATAAAATTCAATGCCTAATTTCTTACATTGATCAATTTGCTTATCCTTGAAAAATGTGCATTAATTCTAAGTACCTCTTTCTAATATAGACACCAGAGAAAAAAGGTCGAATATTTAACAGCAAGGTTAGATTTGAACAAGAGCTACTGAAATAAACTATTGAAAATAACCAGCCTTAATAAAACCTTTGTAGAAAAGATTATCTGTGTAGTAGGTGACAAAATGTCTAAATGTGGTTTTTAATCATCAAAATTTTGAAAACATGAGGCTAGAAGGAGAGTTAAAAATCTTGTTCTCTACTTCATTTTATAAATGAGTAAACTAGTTGAGAAAGAAGTGGAACCACCCAAGTTTTCGAATGCCTAAACTGATATTCTTTCTGTGATAGCCCACACATATAGGGCTTAATGAAGTTAAAACAGTTACACATGTCAGAATGCTACAAGTCTGGCATGGACAACCTTACTCATTTTATTCTCAACAATCCTGCAAGATGGTTAGTAAGATCCCCATTCTACTGGTGAGTCAATTATAAATTTCTATTTTGAGATGAAATCACTTGCCCAAAGTCACTACACAAAACCAGCAATCTGATAACAAGTCTGTCTGAATTTTGAAGTCCTTTTTTGCTGTTGAACTTGCTATTTAATTTTTTTTTTTCTGAAATCACAAACAGTTCTATGGGGTTGTATAGGAAATGCAAAATATGCTGATTGGCTTTCCCTTTACAGCTTTACCATTTTGTAGACAAAGTTAAATATTTATGTAAGATTTATAACTTGTATGCATCATGGGATTTTTTGATCCAGAGGAAACCTGAGAGTAGCTAATTCATCCCATTCATTTATAAATGAGGTAATTAAGTCCAGAAAGGTCAAGCACTTTTCATAGAGGTATGACTGTAAAATTAGAATAGAACCAAAAGTTCTGACTTTACCGTTCTTTGTTTTTTCCTCCTATTGCATGTTCACATTTGGTGAGGGTGGGGGATGCAGACAGCGGAAAACAAAGGCTGCGAAGAGACATAAGTACTACAATGGAGTGAGTGTACTAACAAGGTCAATGCTGATGTTCTTAGAGATAGGACCCTTTGAATGTGACTTTCAAAGGAATGGTAACATTGTTAGCTTTCCTATAAGTCTTAGGAGGGAACAAATGAACAGAAAATGCCTACCATGTTTGGCTAAGAAAAGAGATCCTGTATTTTTTTATATTTCATTGTGTCCTGCAGGTGAAATGTACATTTTATTATGCAAAGCAAGAAAGAGAATAATTGTCAGTTGAGGCACTAGTCAGAAATTAATTTATTTTTCTTTTCTTTTTTTTGTGAATCTTTCCATTGATTTATCTCAGGAGAAACTGTTTTAATGAAAAGAAAAGCACATTTAGTAATTTTCCCCCTATCTAGTTTAACTTATTTTCCTGGGGAGAGTGAGGTGGCTATAAATACCTTTACCACTTGATCTTGTAACCTTAAATGAGGGCAAAACTCCCCTTGGCACTAACAAGAATTTTGTCTACGAATAGTTACAGAATTGGGTCCACGACGATTAGGAAGCAATTTGATTCTTTCCCAAGAGATAGCAACTCCGGCACAATTTTCAGATGGAATACACATACTAGCATCTTGTCCATATTCCTAATAATAACAAGTATGAAAAGGGGAAAAAAAACAGGAGTTCTTGCAGGCTTTAGCTGGCTTGCTTCAAAAGCCTGTCAGCTAAACAAATACAGTGAAGTACTAGGAAGGGAAGCCAGGAAATTAACTGCTATGGGCTATAGTTAATGAGTGGTCCAAAGAGAAGGAAGTTATGGTCATGGAAGTGTATACATAGAATGAAAAAAAAAATTAACACTATCAAAAAGAGTTAGCCTGCACAAATTAGATGCTTATTCAATTCTGAAGTTTATTCCTTTCTTATGGGATCTGCCTCCAACCAGCTACAGAAGCTTTCCCCCACCCCCAAACAAGATGAGCGAGATCAATCAAAAGATTGAAACTTTGAAGCATGGTTAGGCTGCTGGGTAAAAGCATGCAAAATATGTCTGAGACTTCATTAAAAAATGCCTACACAACACCTTGGGTAAAATCCACAGCAGCTTGGCATTGCCGCCTCATTAGGAGGAAAATGAAGTGGTCATTCCCTGAAGACTGCCCCTGCCATATTCTGACCAATCCCATGAGTGTCTTGCTTGTACTCCGTGATTCAAAGCCTAAGTAATCATAAATCCTCTCAACTCCAGCTGTGCAAGGGTCTATTGGCTTTAGGCGATATGGCCAAGCCAGGGCAATATGTCTATCCAGTCTCACTTTTAATGGAACTAATCACAGGCTTCCTACAAATAACTTCTTGCCTTTTTGCAAACATTTGAAAACAAACAAATTATCAACAACTTCTCTGAATACCTGAACTACTCATTACAACAAACAATGCTCTCAATGTGATAATTTCTAAAATTATTTTAGAGATGAAGACAACCCACAGAGGAGATGGATATTCTTGAAACAAGTGCTCTGGTACCTGTTGTTCCTGTACCAATACCACGGGGAATTAAAAATCAATAAGCTCTTAGGACTGGGGAGGAGCATGACTTTCTCCTGTGTGGTCTTCATCACTGTGATACTTAAAGAGTGACTCAAGGACCATCATCACCTGGGAGCTTATTAAAAATGCAGAACTGGGGCTGATCCTAGACCTCCTGAATCAGAATATGCATTTTTAATGAGATCTACCAAGTCATACTTTTTCACATGAAAGTTTGAGAAATGCAGCTTTGTGGCAAGATTTCACAATGGAGAACGTCATCAAGTAGTAACAATAAAAATATTCATAAGCACCATTCTATGTGAAAAATTTACCTGTAAGTCCCCTTTCTGTCAATGTGGTTCCAAATAGTCTAGTGACACAAGAGGCTTCAAAATTATTCTAACTATGGAATATAGACGCTTCGAGACTGAGCAGTTGGTTAGATTTAACATAAAGTGGTGCAAGCCAATTATCTCAAGATCCTGATAGCACCATTACTAACTGTTCATGAAATAATTAATACCAGAGGTGGAAAAAGTGCTATAAATAAACATTAAGGTATTTGCTTGTTTTCTAAGGGTAAATCTTTAAACAATGCCATATATTTTGAAAAAAGAGGAGCCAAGACCAAAGTTTTCTGTTGAATGTCTTCTTCAGTTCACACTATTAATTTCTAATGAAAGCTCTTACAATTGGAACTAAGCTCTTATTCTTAAAGAGAAGCCCCACTATCAAAATTTTACATTAGTACACATAGATGACTCCAGTGATATGCTGCTGAGGTATCATTCGATTAATTCTATGGCTGTCATTAATGTGTATATTTTTAAATAATTTCTTCTCATATGTATTTCTTTGCTGTGAGTTTATAAAAAGTAAAACAAAAATATTAGCCTGGACTAAATTCTTAGAGTATAATAATTACTAAGAGCCATGCAGATTCCAATTAGATGAGCCATGGTCCATCAGCCAAATATCCCAAACAAGATTCTGATTACCATCTTGAAATTCATCTTTTCAAAAACAGATACATTCTTGATTTTCTTATTTTCAGCTGCTATTATATTGTAGTTCTGTGATTCATAGATTTTCAAATTCAGATTTTTTCAAAATGTATTTGGAAGGAATACAAGTGCTAGAAATGATAAGGGTCTTATGGTTAATTAAATTTGGGGAATTCTTGACTAAACAAAATCATACAGAATAATTTCCTGCCTTACTTCTTAGAGCCTTCAGTATGTTAAGAGATCTATTAACCAATAGGAGGTATATAGTTTCATTCTCCAAAACCATGTGTTTAAGTGTGTCCTCTATGATCAATATCTTTAGTTACATACTCTGGGACACGCTAATCTAATCTAACTTTCAATCTTGTTTAGATTTTCATTATTCTGAGTACTATATTATACTACTCACAGTATAAACCACAAACTAGCACACTGGTAGTTTTTACTACACAATTTTGCACAAAATTATAAACACTTCCACATTATTCATTATTGTTTCATCTACAATTTTGCCTCCCAACTGGAATATAAGTACTTGGGCAGTAAGAATCATGCCTTACACTTTCATATCTACTATAGGACTTGGCACTTTGTTGATATAGTAGGTAATGAAATATTTTCTGGTATGCTGACCTATCCTAAACATTTTTTTAAAAGTTTTTCAAATTTTTATTGTATTCAATTGTTCAGTATTTCATGATTTGATGAGTTAATCTGTTTCAGTGGAACAGTCTTCATCATTTTGTTAACTTGGATTCTATATCCAATAAGCCTTTGGTTTTATAGCCAATGAATATAAATATTACTTATATGTAACTACTCAGGTGATACTGGACCTTGGATCTTTTCAGGTTTTTAAGATCTGTGTTATATATGCCAGATATTCTTTCTTCAAATGCAGGACGCAGGCAGGCAGGAAAATTCCAAGTGTAGACGGACCATTAATTTGAACCTGTGTTGTTATTTATTCCAGCACCAGTGAGTTCGTTGATAATATCCAACAATTGTTTTGTGTTTGACACTGCAAATAATACTGAAATTATAAATCTAGAAGGTATCAAAACCTCTTATTTATGTATCAGGGGGCTGAGGCCCAGGGAAGTGATGTCAGTATCTTCTAGGGATGTTGACAAAGTTTTCTGTTTTGTTCTGCTAGTATATCATTCTTACAAGTACAGTTTCCATTATCTTTCAGTAAAAGAATAATGGTTCCTTCCCTTTTTTTACCCTGCAGTTCATTTCTTTTTTTTCATTTCCACCCACAACATGAGCTCTGCCTTTAATTTAGCCTTTTAAATGGGCTTTTAAAAAAATAAGAAAGGAAAAGTACCATTTTTTTGAGCTTGGAAATTTTACTTGTTACTCTATCCCTTGTGGTATGAGGTGGCAAGTAAGGGAGACTGGGATAAGCTATTCTTGGACCCCCCATTTCAGCCTACTAAAAAAACTGGCTTACCCAGCATGGTAGCATGCGTCTTGAAGTCCCAGCTCCTGGAGGCTGAGGCAGGAGGGCTGCTTAAGCCCAGGTGTTTAAAGCCAGCCTGGACAACATAGAAAGACCTTATCTCAAAAGAACAAAAAGCTCTCTCAATGTTGGTTCCTTTTGGTTCCCTGGCAATAGACCTTACAAAGTGTTCTTGGGATGATATGAACCTCTTACACTGCATTTTATGAATTAATTAATAATAACCAGCCATATGTACACTTATACAAAAATACTGTGATTTTAAAAAATAGACTGGATTTTACTTGTCACTCTGGAATTAAGCACCATTCAGTTATAGAATTCAGATTTAGGAAATATTTGCAACTGTCTTAAATAGGCAGCTAAGTGAATAGCGAAAGTGGATTGCTTCTTTCCTTACTTGGAAGACAAACGTCTTTGATTGTTTTCAATATCTCTCTTAGATGGTTTGTCTAAGTGCCTGACTGAACTAAGAAAATTAGAAACAACTGTTTATCAATATTCTTTATTGTGTTAGTATATCTATATTTCAACTGAGTACATTTAAAAAAATGTTGACATTCCAAGCAGGGCCGGGGGCAGGGGATCACCCTCCCCTAAAGGATTTATATCCATTGGGATAGATTTTATTTTCAAACATAAAGGTTCAAAAAAGTAAGAAAGTAAGATTTCAAAGTCACAGAGGTGTCTCAAAATACCTATCAATGTTTCTACTCCCACCCTGTCCTTTTCTGGACACCATTAAGAGAACCACTGAAATTGAATTGAACTGCTATGTATTATGCATGACCACATTGTTTACTGTATTGCTCTGTGCCATTCAGTTCACCTGAGATGAAATCAGGCAAAGGAGGTAAATTAAGTCTACCTTCAGAACTCTAGACTGCTGACTCTTATAAAAATTGATTCAGTAGTTTATCTAATGTTTTAAAAACTCATTTTATTGAGTTGTAAATCATATCATTCAGTACTACTACATCAGAAGGTAAAATTAATGATAGAGATAAGGACATTAGAAAAAGCCACTGCATGGTTACATGACAGCATGAAAAAATTGATGAATAGCAGCTTAGGAGCAGTGACACAGGGTTCAGATTTAATTTGAATGGTGAAGGGCATCATCCTATTGAGAAGACTGCATAAGGGTAAGTTCATATTGGCACATGGTTTGATGTCATCATGGGTGACATAAAGTAGTGACACAGTGAGAAAATGACATGTGGCATTTTGAAGACCAGAAAAGTGAAAATTTGAGGTAAGCTCTGAATAAAAGTGCATTTTCTTTGCCAGATGAAGAAACACTATGCAGTAATTCTAAAATGTAAAGGTTCCCCCCACCCTTACTCTTCAGAAGTAGCCTAAAAGGAAAGCAACATTGATAGCAAAGATGTAGGGTCATGTTAATTGTAGGTAGCAGGTAGAAAAGTTTGTGAATGGAAATTTAATGTCAGTAAATTTTTATCAGAATGAAAGAAATGCCATCATAATGAGATGCATGCTTCATCAGGAATTTCAGTACCTTTCACATAACAAATGTTCTTCCTACACTTTATTATCCCAATGCTCGTGCCATCACAAGAAAGGGGGTGGATTTCGATAGAAGACAAAGGGATCTTTAATTTCACATAGAAACAAATAGGCTGAGGTATAAAGGGCAATGATTTCTGCATCAAATTCTAAACATGAGCAATTAGGTGTACTCAACAGATTGATCATAATGCACCATTAGCTCTCAAAGCCATATTTTGATTACATCCAGTCCAAGTCAGCAAGTTTTACCATCATGCCCTCTAGCCGTGGACATGTCCTGTTACCACCAGAGTCAGGAACTAGCTCCATCATGGCTATTGAGCTCATGTCCCACCTGACACTGCAGCCAGAACACATAAAGAAAGTCAATTATTGATGGTCATCACATACTTTAGAAATACTGACTTACATGTTTTACTGAGTCAAAATGTGCTGAAGAAGATCAGAGGGTAGATCAAATGAAGAAATAAAGACAAAAAAAAAAAAAAGACAAAAAATAAAGAGAGAGAAACCCTTTTAATTTCCTAATAACAGATCTAGGAAATAAACTCAGGTTTTCAGTCTTTGTTTTAATAAGAATGATCACAAATAATCAGCTTGCTGCCTATTCTCCTTTCAAGGAAGAAATGCTGCCTATATTTGGATAAGTCTGAGAAACAAAGAAAGCATCTAATTTCAGTGGGGGTGATGAGTGGGGAATGAACTTATGATGCAATGTGTAAAATTTACATTTTTGTTTTATGAAAGAAACTAAAACTAGTAAAATAAAATACTTTAACAAAAAATAATATATCTTAACTACCTGAGAAAATCAAGTAGTTAACCAAATCCTTAAAAATGATATGATATTGAAACAGTTACCAGAGTCTGAAAATGAATCAATCTACATATACAATGATAAAGATTTGGAGACACTTATCTTGAAAATTTAGTATGTGAGTCAGGCCTCCTGCTTGATTTAAAATGAACACATTTAAGACCCCAATGCATGTGACTGTCTCCTAGTTTATGAGTGAGACTGAGGCAAGTGTACACTTGCCCAAGAAAAGTAGACCTCTCTGGAAGTCTCCTTCTGACCATTGAGGAATCACACTCAGTGGGAAATAATCAGGTCTCTGCTCATAAAATATACACATTCATATTTATTTATTCCTGTAGGACTAAGAATTGATTTTTAATGATGAGCAAGCAATTTTGTGTCTTTGAAATGAAATAAGGTTTTTAAACCTCTTGATTCTGTGCATGACATCTCTGCAATAATGTGTGAGGGGCTTAGTGCTACAACACCTAAATATTTAATTTAAAATAAAGGAACATGCTAAAATCTTACAAATATCTCTAAGAGATGTAGGCAGTGTGAATATGCTCCAATGCCACTCTACTTTTCTTCCAATCAATATCTTTTATTTCAATTACAAATGGACAGAGAGTGCACAGATAGGGATCACAGGAGTTGGAAATAAAATAGAGAAAAATTCAAGATGTTAAAATAAATAAATCAAAATGCATGTCACAAAAAGGTATAGGCAAGAGGAATATGTGGACAGAGACATTTGCATGAGATGAAATAATATATAATAACTGTGTTGATCTCATATGCTGTGGTGATTTCTGTATTAAGATTTGTACTCATCCTTAAACACTTTTTAATTATTCTGACTTTCATTGTTTATAATATTAGAGAATAAACTTATAAATCTGCATAGAATTTAACTTTTTATTTCATCTTTACAAACTTAAACAATTAAATACAGAGATTAAAGTAGTTATTAACATTCATTTTTTGCAACAAATATTTATTAACATCCACCATGTATAACTAGGAACAGATGAATCAGAGGAATAAATAAGAGCTCATTACTCCAAGAAGCATAGATAAAAGTAAAAAGTATAGATAAAAGCACCATATGATTACAACTGGTTTATCACAGAAAAGATACCAGCCATTGTCAAGTGCTTTCTAGGGAAAAGCTGAGAGTGATGGGCTCTGGGTGTCAGGAGTGTGGGTTCTTACAGGAACTGACCTACTTATATGCCTCCCATTAGAAAGACAAATTAGCAAAAATAACCAGTGCTTTTCATGTGCTTTATCAATAAATAACAGATTTTTCACCAAAATGTGAAATAAGGGGAAATTATGTAATATCAAAGCAGACTTTCTTAATTTTGCTGTTTAAAAGACCATTTTTTACAAAAAAATATTTTAACTATTCTTCCAATTGCACATTCTTTTAAATATTAATCTAATAGAGACTATTTGACTAGTAATTAACCATCAGATTTTGGTTATATGAGCAACAAAGTCAGCTATTACAGGCACTCCTCTTGTCTATACTTTTTTTGTGTAATGTGTGGCAGAAGAAATAATCATGTTTTAAAAGTGATCCTGAGGTTGTGATTGCACAGCAAATACTGTTTCCAAGGTTTTCCTGGGTTTCCAGTGATTGGGTGGAAATACCATGCCATTCAACATTCCTCCATAGTCTGGAATGTGCAGAAAGGAAATCCACAATATCATAAGAACTTGTTCACCAGAATTCAAATCTCAGGCCTACAGCTGAGTGCAAAGTTACCCATTAGCTGAGACAAAGGTCCTCAGTTATCACGCTGCAGGGTCAGGTGGCTGAGCCTGTGTTCCTTTAGACCCTGATCGTATGATATCTTAGTGAATGCATTCTTAAAGACAAAAGACATTCCTGCAGTCCTTTTAATAAAAGCAAGGTTTTGGACTAACTGTATGAAAACAAGGTAATGAATGAATGAGCCTTTAGAAAGAGAAAAGTGAGTGCCTTCAGCTGTTCTGAAATACAGCATAAGTAGCCTGTTTGGGTTTATACTATGCTAAATGTTGTGCTAGGACCTACAAAGAAAATAAAAACTGCCTTGTTTTCTCCTGGACACACACCATTTGTGTAGTTCCATTACAGCAATGCAGTGACTCTAGGGGTCGACTAATCAGACAGGCCATAGAAATGAGTCTCCTCTCTTTCCTTTCATTGTTTGCCTTATCCACAAAAGCAGACTGTCCAATTCTCTTTTCCTAAGTTAGAAGATAATTCAGTAGATTTATAGAGTTTATTTTAAGAAATCCTAATATCTAGGAATTTCCCAAATGGATATTAAATAGAAACGAGTGGCAAAAAGTAAATATTTTTCTCCTCAATGTAATCTTTTGTTAATCTGCATACATGTTATTCCAAATATATACATGTAGATCACCACATATATATGTGCATAGAATGTATAAATGCATATATATTGTACATGAATGATTTATTACAGAAATATCAGTGTTTCTAGATTACACTGCATACTTGATGAGCTGTCATTAGTGCAGAAAGGATACATAGCTTTTCAACAAAAGAAAAGAATGAGGCTGCCAGAGTGTTGCAGTGGTTTGGGTTTTTTTTTTTTTCTTTCCAGCATCCATCCCTGCCAATCTCTGCACTGCCAGTAGGGAAAACCATATCCATGGCAACCAACCGTACCATTCCAACCCACATCAATGACGCCTCCAATCTAAACTGTCAAATATTCTATGCACATCATGTAAAATAGGTCTCTTTCCCCTTATACCTCTGTGCATCTCGTTTCCGTGGCTACATGTTTATGCAAATGAGAATTGTCCTTTCTCTCTCAGGTTGATTGAACACTGAATTTGTTTTGCACCTTGGCAATGCAAAGCCATGCTGTCTTGCCACCTGGTCTACCACATAATTGCAAAAAATTACATTATAATGATAACTGTCCCCAAATTAGCCTGATAACACCATCTACCTGCCTTGTGAGCAAAAGAAACAGTGTGCAATAAAGAAGGATGTTAAAACAGAGTCGAGATAGGGGAATAATGTTTAATTGGCTCTCCAGAGTCTACTAATTTTCAGAATTGGAAACCTAGTGTTTGATTTGTTCTTTTTAGTCAGTGAGAAGAAAAAATATCCTTCATAAATTCTGAATGACAAATTTGCCCATCCTTTTTTGCATGTGGTTCCAGCATCCCAGGGAATCTAAAGTGTCATTTCCTCTCTGGAAGAAAGGAAGCACAAAACATGCTAGGTATGTACTCTAAATTTTCACTCAGAATCAGCTCCAGCTATAAATTTCTCTCAATTCCTGTGTCTCTTTATTTTTCCCCAACCCCCTCCAAATCTTGCACCAATACCTTTCTTTTAGAGTTAAGATGCAGGATTTTTACAGGATGACACCTATTAAAATAAAATAAAGCTGGGACTCTAAAAAGAATTACCTCTTCTCTGCCCACTTTAATCTATCGCCACCAGATTATTCCAGTAAATGATTTTGCTGTAGTAGTGGTGGTAGTGGTTAGTTTCTTTTTCAGAAAAATCACAATTGAACATTTTGCAAATAATGAAAACAATGAATTGCTTTTTTATTTAGTTATTTTTATTTTAAGTTACAAAAATATGATGACTTTAAGGACTATTTTAATGTTAATTCTTTTAAAAAAGAAGGAAGTAGCAGGTAAAATTCTATATATTTTATTTCCCCAGAGTATAAGTGACAAAATAAAAGATACTAGATTCTATTATGATAAATGTTAGGGATACATTTTACTTCTCCCCCTACTTAATACCTCTCTCCCTGCAAAATAAGTCCTTCAGCATTAAAAAAAAAAAACGAGAAAAAGTTATGCAATTTCTTAAAATTTTTGTTTCAGATTGATCTCACATTTTTAAAGAATTGAAATCAGTCACTTTTGTGTAGGGAGAAACAAAGATTACAAAGATGTAAGATCTTTGTAAATTTAATAGATGATCTGTAATACATAATTCCTGGTCAAAGATAAAAGTATGAATCCCTTGTCATCTTTTTTTCTCCAAACTCTGCACACCTTTTCAGGTTTGGGTAGAAGGCTCTTTTTCCCTAACTCCATTCCTATGTAGAAAACAAAGTGATGGTTCCCTTTGCGGTCTCCTGACTCCATCAGTACTGTTTCCTGTTTGTATGACGTGCCCTACAAGACTGGAAACCCTGGGGCAGATTTGAAGAAGAATAATGTCATATCATTCTTTTGTATTTTCTGTGCTTATATAAATATTTTGTTCTGTTAAATTGAATACCAAGCCCTGATTGTTCTTGAAGTTTAGGCTGAGACATTTAGACAGTGAACAGCTAAGAAATATGCCTCAGGTCATGGCAGGAGAAGAGAAACCAACTTTTAGTTAAGTGTTCATTATGTTCAAGAAATCATGTCAAATACTTTACATAGGAAACAGCAATCTTTTTCTTGTTAAATATTACTTGAAAATCACACATAGTAATTTTAAAAGCAACATTTGAAAGAGAGGACATGACACCTTAGAAATTGTTTGATTGTTGTATCTCCACAAATACAGTTGTTTGCTGAACACTGTTCTTGGCTCTTTGGGGAATTAATAAGGAAGAAAACACCTAATTTCATAAGGATTACGATAAAATATGATGATAAACACATGAACACAGGTGACAGCCCTATTTTTTTAAAATATTTTTTAGATGTTGGTGGACCTTTATTTTATTCATTTATTTATATGTGGTGCTGAGAATCGAACCCAGTGCCTTGCACATGCCAGGCAAGTGCTCTACCACTGAGCCACAACCCCAGCCCGATAGCCCTATTTTTAAAACTACATTTGTCTCATGACATCATTCATGACTATTGATATCATCATTCCCATGGATTTTCCAAATGTAATATGGAAAATATTCAAGTATTTTTTGGAAGACTATGAGTTAGAATTATGAAGAAAAAAGCACAGATTAAACAGTTTGAATTAGATTAATTGAGGAGTATAAATATTTAAGGACCTGTTTTCATTATGTAAATTCTTTTTAAACCCTATGCAATTGAGCTCTTGCTGCCCAGTCTCAAGGTTGGAAGTTATTCCTCTAAACATGCTTCCTCTGAGCACAAGAAACTTGCTTTCAGAATTTCTTTCTCTCCAGGGATCCCATGTTGAATTTACTTCATTTCCTTCTAATTTTGCCTATTGGTATAAAGTTAAATGGAGGAATAAAGCATTAATTTGCAAAACATAAAGGCCTACACATTTGTCCAGATTCTACAAGTGAACAAATTAGGTGTTAATGCAAATGACTAGAAATTGCCTTAATTTGTTTATCAACATGGTTTACACTGTTTAGATTTCTCCTTCAAAAAAAAAAAAGGATTTCTCCCTAGAATCGTTATAGAGAAAAATAAATACCAACCAACACACAGAAATCCAAAAATCCACTTAGATTTTTGTGAAGTGAAAATACTATTATTGAGTAAATAATAGTAATTTCTTGTAAGATGCTATGTTCTAAGTCTTTCACAAACTTTAAATCATTTACTCACCACAACCACCTTATAAATTAGATACAATTATTAGCCCTGCTTTACAGATGAGATAACAGAGGGACTGAGGGGAATCCAAGTCATGCAGCTAGGAAGGAGCTGGAACTGAAGCCCAAAGAAACTTGCTGTAAAGTCTCCAAAGTGCTAACCTTTTAATTTCTATGCCATAGACCTTTTAAGAAATATTTTTGTTCTCAACATTAAAAAAACATGGTAGCAGTAAGTAGAAAACTCCTAAACCTGTAATATTCTAAAATTCTGTCTTTGTAACTCAATTTTCCTTTTGATTTAATTGTTTGAAGCAAAAAAAAAAAAAATCAAATCTTCTCTTGGGAAGAATAATCCCTGTCTGAAATACTTCAAAACTTGAAGCATTACATTTTGGGGCAGGAGTTAACTAGGGATTGAACTGAGGGGTACTGAGCCACTGCACCACATCCCTAGCCCTATTTTGTATTTTATTTAGAGACAGAGTCTCACTGAGTTGAATAGCTTCTGGCTTTTGCTGGGCTGGCTTTGAACTTGTGAGCCTGCCTCAGTCTCCCGAGCCGCTGGGATTACAAGTGTTCGCCACCATGCCCTGTTAAAGCATTACTTTTAAAGTTAGCAATTATTTAGAGCCCTATTGCATTTTTCCACACTCATATACATTTATTTAGTCAATCAGTGAGTTAACAAAGATTCATGCCAATTTATTAAGTCTCAGGCACGGTTCTGGGTTCTGGGAATTCAGCAATGCACAAAAGAAAGGCTAAGCCCTCATGGAACTCATATTATAGTAGAAGGAGAGACTAGACAGACAGGAGGGAGAGAAAGAGGAAGAGAAAGGAAAGAAAGACAAAAGAATCAGAAAAGAGAAAGGCTGTAGTTTTATTAGGCATCCAGTGGTTACTTTTGGTGAAGTGATACCTAAGCAGAAACTTGAATAAAGTGAGGGAGAAGCTCACAGGTGGGAACTGGAAGGCTAGGTCCAAGGATCTATCAGGAACACTGAATGATGTAAATGGTAAGAGCTGCTGGTGTGGCTATCAGTGAGGCAGTGGATAGTCAGATCACAGGGGGACATGCAAGGAAATTTTAAATACTTCCCTTTGTTCTTTGAGTGGGACAAAAAGTCACTGACTCTTTTTCAGCAGAAAAATGATAGAAACTGACTTACACTGTAAAGGGATAACTTTGACTCAGAATGGGATATAGAATAGGGAATCAGGTGGAAACATAGAGCCCTGTTCCATGGATTTTGTACATCTTAAGATATATATACTACACATACCTGGTGTATATACAAAGATATAGGAGATGAATTGTGCAAAAGAATTTTGAATGTGTGAACTCCAAGATTTTATAATACATTAGATGTAAGATGTGAGGAAAAATAGAAGCATAAAGAATGGCTCTATACTACTATATTATTGAAATAAAAAGTTTTATGCTTAGATAAGAAATGTGTCTGAGTTCAAATTTAAATATTTAGAAAGTGGTGCAAGATATGAAACAAGCCAGGCGCGGTGGCTCAAGCCTGTAATCCCAGCACTCAGGGAGGCTGAGACAGGAGAATCGCGAGTTCAAAGCCAGCCTCAGCAATGGCGAGGTGCTAAGCAACTCAGTGAGACCCTGTCTCTACATAAAACACAAAATAGGGCTGGGGATGTGGCTCAGTGGTCAAGTACCCCTGAGTTCAATCCCCAGTAACAAACAAAACAAAACAAAACAAAAGATATGAAACAGTTGAAATTTTTCTCAGTTTATTAAATAAAATCTTTTAGGTACTGAATTTAAAACAATTACTTTATCATTACTCTTGATCACCAATGAGGTTTTGGTGCTATACAACTCTTCATTGTAGAACTTAACAGACAGTAAAGTCCTGCACAATATGAACAGTATTCTCCCCACTTAAAACACTTTCTTTTTATCTTCCAAATCCTAGACTTTCTCCTTTTCTTAGTCCTTTCTTTTTTTTAAAGCCTCATCTTTTTTATTCCTTTCAGGATTTTTTATAAATTCTGTTATAAGTTTAGGCCAATAACACCACTAGAAAACCTTCAGTTATATCTAAATACTGATAACATCACATTTTGTAATCCTACACAGTTTGGTAAGGTAGCACTAGCTGTTATGGCTTTTTAGCACTTGAAACATGGCAAGTGCAAATTAAGATACTTTTTAGCATAAAGTACTTACTAAATTTTGTTAACTTAAATAAAAAGCAATGGAAAATATATTAATAATTTTTATGTATAAAATATATTGAAATGATAAATTTTAGTATATTGGGCAAATAAAATGTTATTAAAATTTATTTCATCTGTTTCTTTTACTCTTTTAGTGTAGCGACTGGAATATTGGAAGCTACAGATATGCATCACATGATATTTTTATTGGACAGTGCTCCTCTGGCTATTGATGTCTCTTGAGAATCAGACTTAGCCCAGGGCCTGGAATATAATGTGTTAGTAAATATTTATCAAATAAATATATGAATGTATAAAGCAAAAACCCCCTATAAGCTGAAATAAACTTTACAAAAATGTTGAGAGAGAATACAAAATTTTCCTGAAGGACATTAAAAATAATATGTTTATACAGAGACAACCACCATGCTTTGAAAGGATTCAGTTTTCTCAGTCACCTTCTTTTAAGGTGGCCTGTGTATTCAGAAAATCTACGGTCAAAACTCTTACTATTTTTCCTTAGAACTTAACAAAATGATCTTAAAATTTAACTAGAAAACTAAAGATAAAATAATGAATCCAGGAAGACTTAAAGCAGATTATAGGGAATCATAACTAATCTACTTTTAAAACAAATTATAAAGCTTCAAAGATGAAAAGAGAAAGAAGCATGGGCCAAAATAGGTAAATGAGACAGATGAGAAAGTTAAAAAGCAAAAGAAAACCCAAAAAACTGCAAACAAGAATTAAGTGCAATATATAATAAAGGTATTATTTAAAATCAGTGAGGAAAAGATATATGTTGGGATAACCAGCTAACCATTTGTCAAGAATAAATTTAGATCTTAATCCACCCTAATAAAAAGTTAATTCTCCAAATAGATTAAATATAAACATGAATATTGAAATCTAACAGTATCAGAAGAAAATATAAGTGCATGCATACAGGTGAAGAAAAAACTTTTGATCAAAGCTTCGGGGGAAAAAGAAACTAAATATTTTACGACATTTGTGTAGTGATTAACGATACAATCTGAGTGGAAAAGCAAAAAGGGAAAATATAATTGTCAGAGAGAAAGGAGTTAATGACTTTGACATACAGAAATCTTATAAATTGTCAATAAATTAAACATAGCCCTCCTGTAATCCCAGCAGCTCGGGAGGCTGAGACAGGAGGATTGCAAGTTCAAAGCCAGCCTCAGCAAAAGCCAGGCACTAAGCAATTCAGTGAGATACTATCTTACTGAAATAAAATACAAAATAGGCTAGGGATGTAATTCAGTGGTTGAGTGCCCCTGAGTTCAATCCCCTGCACGCCCCACCCCCCAAAAAAACAACATAGCCACTAGAACAGTGGACTTAGGATACATACCAAAAAATCAGAAATATAAGTAACCAATGATATGTTATGGAAAATATTCAACCTCACTAGTAATAATACCATGAATGTAAAACTAGATATCCTCCCTGCCTTCATCAATTATCAGTCTCTCAAAAAGTTAAAAGGGGGAAAATGCCAAGAAATGCGCCCTTATCAGTTGCTGGGAGGAGTAAAATAAGAAGAAATGCTTTTCATTCAGACATTCTATTTGCGAAAAACTTCCCTATCAGATGGATTTATAATGATGAAAATGTGAAGATGTAAATATATCAATATTAATCACAATGAGGGAAAACTGAAAATAAGTATACAGTAAGGGATTTTACGATCATGCATAGCAATGCTTCTATCAACAATGGACTGCATATATAATAATAGTCTCAAAAGACTGTATGACCTGGTGACATCTGAGATGTCTTAGTTTGTGTAAATATGCTCTATAACATTCACATGATAATGTTGCTTAATGACACACTTTCCAGTCAGGTGACACATGATTGTACTTGAGTGATTCAAACATCCATAAAATGGAATTCTACTCAAACATTACAGTCCTAGGGTCATCTATGTTGGTCAATGTACAGCAAGTTGATTATTTGTTGTTAAATACTAAAGGTAATTTTCCAAAACAATATGTCTACTCTTCTTTGACTTTAAAGATACATCTATACACATTGAAGATAACCTAGAAAAAATATTCTTCCAAATGCTCCTAATGCTATATACTAATAGTAGTAATAATAAAAGTGTAGTGAAAATATGGCTAATAAGTGCTAGTAATGATTGAAGAATGGATTTTTTCCCTTTCTGTTTTCATTATTGCTTCTCAGTTTTCTACAAAAACACAAATAACTTGAAATGATTTTAAAATGCAAATAGTAGGGGGCTGGGATTGTAGCTCAGTGGTAGAGCGCTTGCCTCGCATGCGTGAGGCACTGGGTTCGATCCTCAGCACCACATAAAAATAAATAAAATAAAGATATTAAAAAATACAAATAGTAAACAATACATATTCTCAGTTTCTAGTATCAGAATTTACTTATGCCACATTTCTTTTTCACTTTCTAACACATTGAAGCCTCATGCCCAGAATCCCCTCAGCACATCCAAATAGGCGCTTACATAAGAGCCCAAGGCTTCCAGTTCCACTGTGCTGACAGCAAACATTACTAAATGCACTCTCAGGAAAACATGGTGTTGGCATTATACCACAGTTGGTTCTAAGCTCAAAGGAGAGTCTGTTCTATTTTAAAAGCTCATTTGGTGTTTTCATGTATTCTTATTATAGAGTGGTCCACTTTGTACTGGGAAGTTAGTTTGGCTTCAAGTTCATCACCCTACCACAAAAAGCAGTAAGAATTTTGCTCATTTGAGTAGACACTCATTTACTTGTTTTCAAAAGAACCTTGTGAGCTGTGTTTGCTACTTTCTTCTTTCTACCCACATGTTAGGAAAATGAGATTCAGAGGAGTTACATGATTTTTCGAAAGTGGTAATGTGAGAATTCAAACTCAGATATTTTTCTTATGAACTTGAAACTCCATTTCATTTTACTCCATAGGCTTTTACATCTATTGTTGACTTTAAACACTATCAAGAAGAGAAAATCCAAATCTTTTGATTATAAAGTATGACTGGTAAGAAATTACAAATGACTGCTTTAGAAAATGTTTTCCACTTTTATTATTATTATTTTGCTATACAAGAGGAGAGGAAAAAATATCCTTTTAAACTCCTCAAACTGGCTATTTTCTAAAAGTTGTTTCTCACCCAAGAAGATTTTTTTCAATTACTGGGCAAGTAAAACTGGAATAAATACACTGTGAAATCTACTGATTTATATGTATTACAGATGGTATACTAGAAAGAAAACACTAAATTAGAGGAAAATATATATGATACAGTGCTGCAAAGTGTACTGCTCATCTAATTCATCTAGTATTCTTCAAATATAATGGAAATTGCCATTAGATTTTTAAAATAATCAGGCTTGCATTTTAGAAGATAACAGGAAGGTGGAAAATGGTCTAAAATATCTGTGAATCAAAGGTTTAGAGTTATATCTTTGACAAAAGCATAATTTGGCATAATATATTTTTAATTCTGAATGAGCTTCCTAGTGCATTAATATCCAAGCATGAGGAAGGGTCATGCTCCATGAACATCATTGTCAAAGTGTCCAATCAATTTGCTTATATTATGAGTCATGCCCTATTCCTATTGGTTTTTTGCACATCAACATTCAACTAATGGACTAAAAGACCATGCAATGTATGTTACTTTAAAAATCTTCTATATACAACCTTTGCAGAAATAACTGAACAGGATAGCATTTATGTGTGTTCTTAAAAAGCATATACTTTATTTGTGACTTTATAAAAACTGAGCATGTTCCTTGTAATCTTTTGGAATTTATTGTTTTTTTTTTGATAATCTTATTGCTAAGAATTAGTCCCAGTGTTATTCTGTACAACTTGTTATGACTTCTGTATAATAAACCATTGTGAACAGACCACACTTTGTTAATCTATTCTCATTTAGATAGCCGTTAGAGTTGCCTCGGTTGTATTCTTGACTATCAGTTTTAGTAGTTTTAAGGTATTTACTGATTTCCTCAAACAGTTCTCCATTTTTACAATTTCTTTGCATATACTACTTTATTCTATTGATCAAGGTTGGAGTATCTTTGGACTAATAGATTTTCTTTACTATATATTATATCTTAGATAACTAGAGATGAAGTTATTAGGTCAAAAGATAACATGATATGTATTTCCAATTTGTATTTTTAAAGGTTGACAACTACCTCAGCAATTGTACAATTACTACATCATTATAAGTATTGTCATTTGTTTTGTGTTATTATTAATTTAAAATATAGTATGGCCAGTCACATTGGCCCACACTTATAATCCCATCTACTTGAGACTGATGCAGGAGAATTGTATGTTCAAAGCCAACCTGGGTAACAGCAAGGACCTGTCTCAAAATAAAATAAAAAGGATACTGGGGATGTAATTCAGTATTAGAGTGCTTGCTTAGCATGTGTGAAGCCCTGGGTTTAATCCCTAGCATTGAAATAAATAAAAAAATTTAGCTAAATAAAAGAGCCATATTTTGCTTTTTTCACTCATTATTAGCATTTTGTAATAGAACATCAGCTATGGATTCTTGTCTTCTGAACAGAATTATTTTATTTGATAGACAAAATTAAAGCATTACACATGAAATAATGGTTAATAACCTGGTTTGAAAATCTAGTTTAAAATTCTGAGTGGAATATGTTATTGGTGAGCATTGCTCATTTTTAGTAGAGTGATTCTCAACTTCAAATAAAACACTGAAGGTTAAAGACAATTATCAATTTTCCTAAAATTATACAGTTAATTTTTCACCATATTACATTGCTTTCCAACTGATCAATGTAAAATTGACCATCAGAACGTCTTATTTCATTTTGATTTTGAATGGTCTCTTTAAAATCCTGTAGGGTTTACAATCTGGACCTTATAATATAGTATTTGAACATGCATCTATTGTAATATTGATTATTTTTTTCTCTTGAGGAGTGGTCTCCTTTTTTTGTTAATCCTTCTCCTTTGGACTTATCCTTCATGCTGTGTTCAGTTTGGGCCTAAAAATAATTTGTTAATTCAGACATCCTGAGCTGAGCTGATATGTCAGAAGTCATACTCTTTCTACCAAGGGATTACTTCCTTACCATTCCTATAAATCAAAGTGTTATTAATTATAAAGTTGGCTATCTAATTTTCAATATATCTACTTTTATCATTTCCCTATATTTAATGATATTAATTTATAGTTTGCATCACGTTGCAGCATAAGGCATATTGATTTGCTTGTATAATTTAAATTTTTTGTCACAGTTTTCATAACCAAGGAATAATCCCATTACTTGGCCAATTGTAACAGTAATAGGGACTTTTGTGTTTTAGGTTCACACAGTATAAACACTTGCTAGGCACACACAACACATAATCACTTGCTTCTCAATTTTCACAACAGTTCAGCTGTATTCATCCCTAATAAAGCCAACACTTGGTTTACATTTGTTCTGAATGACTACAATCAGAGATTTTACCCATCATAACTGCAAATTCCCACCTTTGTCCTCCATGCCTGCAACCTGCATCTGAATTGTCCAGTGGCTGCTCTGCTGGATTCAATCTGCTCACTCTTGTAAACAGTTGCCAGTCTTTGCAAAAATAGACCCCTGGATGGGTCATTCATTGCGTATTCAACTTCTGGACAAGTTTGTAGAATAAATTCACATTTTCACTTTTGTCTTATTTTTGCTGACCTTCATCTAGAACAATTAGCCTCCCCTAAGGTTTTGTTATATAGAACTATGCTGTATATACTATTCTCCCAGTTTTCTCCTTCTGACAGAGTAATTTCTTTGACTATAGAAAGATGAATTTCCACATACTCATCAGATAAAAGATACTCCCCCTCCTTCCTCAGCAACTGAACCATGGTACACAGCTTTTAGTTAGTGAAACATTTTGCTGTATTAAATGTGTGTCCTTTCTTTACAGCCCTGACAGTGTATGCATTTCTGGGAACATGGGTTGATTTTATGAGCACAAAAGATGGAAGATGAGCCCTTTAAACATTCTTCTCAATGATAAGCCTATTCTGCACTATAACACATAATGCATTTTCTCAAGGACTTTTCTATATTTTACAAACAAAACTGAGGGCATTTGGTAGATATGGAATTTGACTCACAGAAAGCTAAAATAATCATCCTGGTCAAATAGGAAGTTCCTGGCCCATTTTGTTCAGAACCTTGACCTTTTAACTGTCTTTTGCTCTAATATTTTGTAGGATTTTATTTAAGCCAGTCAAAAGAACTTTTTACAGATATTTGATTTTAAAGAGTGTTACATCTTACCCATCTTGATGTAGAAATTTGACTGTCAATGCCAAGAAAGAGAATATCAGGGAAAGAAATTTAATTGTATTGACACCACCCACAACCACCGTGAGAAATGCAGAACACAAGACAAGGACAGTGGCACATAGGTAATTCCAGCAACTCAGCAGGCTGAGGCAGGAGGATCACAAGTTCAAGGATAGGCTCAATGACTTGGCAAGACCCTGTCTCAAAATAAAAATTAAAAAAACAGGGGATGCAGCTCAGTTATAGAACACTCCTCGGTTCACTCCACAGTACCAAAATGAAGGAAGGAAGGAAGGAAGGAATGATAAAAAAGAAACAAGACCAATTTAAACTGTTAAAACTTGATAACTGTGAAATTTTAAATGGATTACACTAGTTAAAATGTCAATTTTAAAACTTGTCTGGATTTTAGAACATATTTCTCCATTGAAACTATGTGTATCTACTAGTTATGTTCTTGGGGAAGAAATAAAAAAGAAGAAAAGCTTATTTAATGCATAATATACTTAATGACAATAATAGTACTGTTACAACTACATCTCACAGTTTCCATAGGAGAAAACATTCCAGGTCTAGACTTCCACACCAGGATCACTTCAGAAGTACATGTGAATAATTTTGACAATCGTAGCAGATATATAAGGAAAAGGCCAGGTGATAGAAAAGCTAGGATGGGAACAGATTTCAAGACTAGTCTCTTAATTCAGTATTTATACAGGATAAAATTAAATACTTTTTTTTCTGCTTAAGGGATGGCAGGCAACTCCGCAGGTTCTCTGAATTGGGAAAGAATGGGACATTTCTCTCCAGTGAAAGGAATTCTGAATGGCAACCATCTTTTCCATGTATAGACCTACATCCTGTGAAAGAAGACTCTCTGTTAGTGGGACAAGACACAAGACAGCACACAGAGGAAAAGTAATTGAGAAGGGAAGAAGTAAAGGGCAGGGCAGGTCAGTAGTCTGGGTGAAGAGCATCTTGTAGAAAGTATACTATAGAACGTATACTACGAATAAGGTGAGAATTAAAAAAAACATTGAATGAAAAGCAATATTCAAACCATGCCTTTTGTACTTAATTAAGGAAATCTGCTTTGATCTCTGCTTTCCAAACCCCAGGAAGGAGGACATTGAATTCAATGAGTTCTCAATGCCTTTTCAGTTTTAATATGCTATGCTGTGCTACAAGCATGCATCTGCATGCAATACAGTGCTAGGGATGAGGTAAACCTGAATGTGACAGAATTTGTGAAGAAAGTGAATTGGCCAAAACCCAGCTATGCAGAATGAGGAGACCAAAATGGATAGTAGGATTTGGAAACAGTATAGAGGCCACACTTGTTCAAAACTGTGCTTCTTAAACTGCATTCAGGGTAGCTTCATGAGGGCACTGGTACAGAGTTCTGGGGTTCTGAGCCAGACCATGTTAAGCACCTTCCTGTCTCAGGTGAGTATTTATTTTAGAGAATATGGTGGGAGTAAACACACAAGTAGAAATCAAATAATGTCAGATCATTTTCGTGTGGTGGGAACATTCCAGTGTTTTATATGGAAACATTCCAGAGTTGATGTTGACTTTGTAATCAGCACTTTAGGAAATACTTAGTATTCCTCTAAGATAAAGAAGATAACTTTTTATGAGAATTTCATTTATCTACCTGTAATATTCTTCAGTAGGTAAATTATTATCTGCCAATTAAATTCAAGAGATCAAGGATTTAAAGAAAAACATAACTTCTTGCTTAACACTTAGAATAATTATATGACAAAGAACCAAAAGAAAAATCAACCAAGATGGAAAATTATTACAACCTATAAACACACAAATTACTTTGGAATCTAAATATTTGAGAAGATTTCCATTTCTCTTCAAGTTGCATTTGATTAACATAAGAAATTCCATGGCACGGATGGTGAAACTTATGTTCTAGGTAGATGAGCATCATACTTAAAATTTTAAAAACATGTACATTTTAGTAGCTTAAATGAAAGATAGGTAAGAATTCTTGTATCTGAAATGCAGAGACTTCAGTGTGACAATCAACTCTACCATATATGAGTAGGAAAGATATTCAGTAGGGACAAAAATCATGTTTCTCCTAAGTTGTCAGAAATTTGAACTGCTATTGAATCTGACCGGAGCTATAGTGGTAAAGAGAGATTTAGGGTAAAAGATAGAAATACGAAATTAAATTATAAAATGGTGTTCAATTATGAAATGGAGTATTTAATCATATCAAATTTAAATGCAAAGATTATTTAAAAGCTGTAATAAGGTAGATGTGAACTTACAGTGTAGAGTGCCAATAAAAGTACAATATAATTTCTATGTTGAGTATGTAAGATGGAGAAAATTAAACTAATATTAAGAATCTGAAATAAACCTGGTGCTGTTAGGTTCTTTTTTTGTGTGTGTGTGTTTTGTTTTGTTTTGTTTTTTTGAGACAGGTTCTTGCTAAGTTGCTTAGGGCCTTGCTAAGTTGCTTAGAGCCTTGCTAAGTTGCTGAGGCTGGCTTTGAACTTGCCGTTCTCCTTCCTTAGCCTCCCAAGCCTCTGGGATTATAGGCATGTGCCACACTACCTGGAATTAGTTCATTTTAATTCGCACAGATGAACATTAATATAACAATATTCCAAACAAGAAAACAAGAAAGATCTAAATAAATCAAGCAATTTGTCTAAGATCATAAAATTAGAAGGACTAATTCAGGAAAGAGTGCTCCAAATCTTTGGTGTGCACAGGCCAATCCTATTTCTCACTGGTTCTTTTAGGTATCTAGTATGCTATTTGAAGCAGTTTCTCATGTGCAAAAGCAAAATTCCATCTATTGAGTAGGTTCTTTAGTCAAAACAAGTGTTGAATTTTGTCATTTGACCTTGAGCAATTTGCATTGTGAACGAGGACACTGTGCTTCAGTTTCCTTATCTATAAAATGGTCACAATAATGCAACTTGCCCATAAGGTTACAATGAAAGTTAAATTAATTTAACTTTAGCATCAAGTGCTTTGAAAATGGTTCAATTAGTCTTACTATTACTACTGATTACCATTATGTTTATCCTTTTGCTATTTCATTGTTTAAAAATATTTTTTATATTACACAAAAATGGAAAAGTGTTTAAATTTGATACTTATGCTACTTGTTTTTTGTTTTTAGAAGAAAAGTTAAGACTTTTGCCAAAAGTATCAAAGTGATATTACTGGAAGTTATCTGTAAAGTCAGCCCAAACATTTCATTTTAGATCATCACTAGATCAGATAATGAAGATTTCAAAAGGACTGCATATAAAATTATGTACAAATTATGAAGTATTATGTAAAAAACATTTTTATATTAAAGACTAAAAAGATTATCCAGCAATTACATCATGTTTATTTTGTTCTGTTAAACAGATTTCAGACACTTATAAATTATTTTGCATAATTTTTTACTCTAATGTCCTTACTGCCTAATGTGGGTATACCTGGCAATGTTACTCTAGTAAAGAAGTAGTTACTTTTCACTTCTTTATGAGAAAACTTTGAAAAATGAAAAGTAATGTATGGGCCTGAGAAAAGCTATGTAAAGAAGCCCGGCCTTCCTGTACCATGAATGCTGAACTCTAAAAACCTGTAGACAAATGACACAGTAAGTATGCGACACTGATTCTTAGAACTTGATTGTAAAGGAAAAAGCTACAAATAAGATTATCTCTGGGTTTCTAGAATATCCTTACAAGCAAAGATATCTCAGGACACTTGAGAAAAATGAGGTAGTGGTTTCCCATGAATAAATCCTGATCTGCTTGCTGTAGAATACGCAAGTGGCAGGGGAGAACATCAGTTCTCATTCTTTGGCTTATGTCTTGATTTCATCTAGCTGTTTTCCTTCATGTACATGAAAAAGGAAAGAAGATAATAGAACTGAAGCAGACTGGATACCATGAGGTATTCTTTTGTGTTTAAGTGCAGCAACAATTGTGAAATATTAAAACATTTAAATTGTGTTTTTGACCTTGATTTATCTAAAAACTGTTAGCCTTACTTGATTAAGACAATTTAATGGAAGCAATGACTTAGAAGAGTAAGGAAAATAAAATAATTACTTTTCTGTTATCATGGAATGGGGGAGATGACAGGCATGAATGTGAGCCAACTGTTCAGATTTGATTCACAACACCTTTAGACAATATGTGTTATTAATAATAGCATCTGGAAATATTGGAGTTGTACCTCCTGAATAGGAATACAAAGCCAATGTTTATTGTAATTAATGATTTAAACATATTTCTGAAAAGCATTCTTAGCAACTCATAAGAATCCAAGTGATGAAACAGAATATTTTTAGCAATTATTTCCATGAAAAAGACAGTCAACATTAAAGAAATGAGAAAAGCAACAAGATGCAAATGTCTGTCATCACAATTCTGTGTCAGAAGCAGACAAACAGCTTTGCTCATGGAGGTGATGTCACAAGCTCTGCCTTTCACTATTCCAAAGAGTTACTCACTTTCTTTTTATAGGAGATAAAAAGCCTTCAAAATCTGAAAAGTTCATAGATGGTTTTCACCACAGTCTTTCCGATATTTTTGTTTGTTTGTTGTTGATAGCTAAAGATAAGCTATCTATCTGCTTCATGGAAGAAATGTTTCTGTGCTGATTACAGCCCAGGTGGTTGGTGCAGAGATTACCTTTTGCATTAACCAGATATTGTGCTGCATAACTCATAACATCCAGTGAATTTCATGTCACTCTCCTCTGCCCGCAGCATTGTGTGCACCAATTGACGGGACTGAAAAATGGTGTTCTTGTTGGGATTCTCCAAATGAGAGAAGGGATTGACCTCATCAGTCCAGTCACAATAGAATGGAGGATTATGTGGCCTTAGAATATAGTTTTTAAAAATTGGGCAGATTTAAGAAAATAAACAGAAATATTGCTAGTAGATTTGAAAACAAACAAACAAAAAAACTAGTACAGGTTAACTTTGTGTAATCTAAAAATTAGAAATCCAAGATGCTCTGAAATCTGAAACTTTTTGAGCATTAACATGATGCCACAAGTAGGAAGTTCCACATTTGACCTCATGTGACAGGGCACAGCTGAAATTCAGGCAGACTAAGAATAGTGTATCTTCAGGCCACATATATAAGGGGTATGTATGAAGCATAAATGAATTTTGTGTTTAGATTTGGATCTCATTTCCAAGATATCTCATTATGTATATGCAAATATTCCAAAATCTGAAAAAAATCTGAAATCCAAACACTTCTGGTCCCACGACTTTTGGATAGGGGCATTCTACCCAACTGTGTTAATTTTGTTAGATATTCAATTAGTAATAATCCCTTGAAAGATTAATGAAGGTTGTAAAATTTTGTTTTGAAATTCATTACAAATAATTCAATGTAGTAATCAAGAATAATATAATATTGATACATGTTTTATTTACAGTCTTAACATTTTTTTATTCCTTAACTTTAACACTATTCCAATTTGAAATTCTCAGTTATGTACATCTTCCACTAATTTCTCATAGAAAGTTGTCTCCAGTGCATTTGAAGATTCCTTCCAGTGTAAGTTCATCCTCCTTTATCCAGTATTAAATTCCTCACATTTTTCATTTCTACCAATTGTATAACATTATGTATGGATGTCATCTTAAATAAATTGAGCTCTGGGACTTCTTTCCTGTTCTTGAACTGAAACTAAACACCTAAGTATTGAGTGTCCTATAAAACTACATGTCCATTTTGTTTTTCATATTGAAGGTCATCAATTAAAAGTTTTGAAGAAAAATGTATTTACCTAATCATGATTGAATTATGTACGAGAAAATAGTCTAGGAAGTGGAGACAGAGTCATGAACTCAACTGAAATCTTTGCCTTTATACGATTTATATTCTGCTGCAAAGAAGATGAATATGAAATAAAATAATTAAGAAAGAATTATGTAACACAATTGATAAATCGTATAGAGAAAGATTAAGCAGGGAAGGCTGACAGAGGGCACTGGTGGAAAGCCAGACCCATTTGTACGGAGAAAACCTTATTAGAAACATTACTTGTGAGTAAATTTTCAGATGAGATGAACAAGAAAGTCATCAAGAAACCTTGAGGAAGAGAATGAACAGACACAGGAAAAAGAAGGTGCTAAGGGGGAACTTCTGGTCCTGCTGACAGAACCAGTGCAGGTGGAAGTCAGGGCTCTGAACAATAATCAGTGTGTTAGAGGTAAATGTGAGGGTAGAGAGTTGGGGGAGGTGGATTGTTTACATGTTGACCATTCAAAAATGTCAGTCTTTCTCTGAACTGGAGGTACTGGAATGAAATCTGAGGGAATTTAGTCTTCTCTTTAACAGTTTCAATGCTTTGGGAAATTTCTTGTTGGAGAAATTAAGGAGTTATAATTCAATTATTTTTGCAAATACTTTAAAATCTTCTAGATGCTCAATTTATAGTGTGTATGTGTACATATATGTATCTATTTTTAAAATTAGTTTCCTTTTTGTTAAATCTGTCAAACTACAAATAATTATTTTTGTTTCTGGAAACCAAAAGTTGATTTAACCAGTTTCACTCTACCTACAGCATTTAGCTAACAGTTGAAAAACAACATGAAGCAGTTATGGATTGCTGTCTAGCTGAGATGCTATTCACATTAAAGAAATTCAATTAATAATCAAGCTCAATGGAAAATTTCAAAGTTATAGCAGGACTGCATAAATTCCAATAATATTTAAAAGAAGAAAGTCTTAAATACACAGTTTAGTGTGAAATTATTTTTTCACGAGTAAAAGCTTTTGAAATCTTAATAGTAAATTATTTATTACTAGCAAAATTTAGACATCAATCTAACTCTTACTTCATCATACTACTATTATTATTACCCATCACTATTAATATATTATCTAATAGAGTAATATCATTATCACTCCCATTAGTAGTGGTATCCCTATTTTAAAGAAGCACAAATTCAACCTTAAATTTAAAGAGGCCAAGTAATTTTTACAGTGCATAAGAACTAGCATTGATTCCCAAATCTAGTTTTTCTAACTCTAGAGTCCATACCCTTTGGAATATTGCCTCTGCCTTATAAAGTTAGCATTGGCAAACTTATAAATCAATTTTCAAGGCTATTATGAGTAGAGGCATTTAATGCTATGGTTATAACATACTGCTGTATGGGGGTGACACATAGTAGCCCATACTATACTAGTTCCTTTATTTCTTTCCTTCATAATTGCTAAAAATATTCCATATTATTGAAAAAACAATACATGACTGCACAGGGAGTCTGTTTAAAAAATTCACTTTGTTTTTGTAAATATATTTACAGTATTAGACATTTCGTAAGAAAGAGCACTCCTCCTGTTGATGCTTGTGGTAATTCTCTCCATAACACAGCGCAAACTATACACTAATAGTAATTTCAGAGAAGAAACATATTAATCACAATTTGTACATATAATTTTGCAAAACATAGTGTGCTGTGTCTCCAAGGAATGTGTTTGTTTTATAAGGAAATAAAATGCAGTTCTACATTAAGTGTTGCTGAATATATCACCACTATGTTCCAACTTACTCTCAAAATTTCTTGCAAACTGGACTTTGACATATAAATTTGACAATTCTTAAACTATTCTAAAGATTCCTCTTTTATATAACTAAAACCATGTTTTTGTTTTCTTAGTATAACTTCATTTCAGCTTCTGTTTTCCAATTTTCACTTAGGGTCATATTAGTTTTTTTATTAAATTTTCCCTTATCCTATTCAAATACTTGGAAGGTGTATAAATTATAACCCGTGTCTGAAACCATTTTGTGTCCATGTCATGGGACTAACTTATAATGAGATCTTTTTGGTTTCTCCAGTAAAACTAAACCTTCTTGCATAATATTCAAGACATATCTGTCTTATATCAAATTCTGCTCTTGAGAATGTGTGGTGTGGCTGTAGAAAATAGTTAATACATCTCTGACTCCAGTGAAACAGCAACTTTAATTAGAAGCTAATTTGTTGCCTATAATACTTGCAAGTTTTTTAGGAGATTTCAAATATAGTATCTCATTCTTCACAGCAGCCCTGTGTGATAGGTACAATAGAAACTATATTCACATTTACTCAGGAGGAAACTTAAGACTCTAAGACAATTAGCAACCTGTATGAGGTTAGACATCTAGAAAGAATTAAAGTTGGCTTCAAGTTAGTTTTCTGTTATTCCAGAGCTCTTCTCATCACACATTAAGTCTAAGTAAGAAAGGTGAAGTGAGATTGCTCATAAATTTGTAGATAAAACATAAAGTAAAATATTTTCTTTGGGACCAAAAATAAATAAAGAAATCTTGGAGGCATTATTTGTTTGACAATACAAGTTTTCCCTGCAACTGTCTTCTGAGAGTACATTCTTTAACTAACTTCTTTGGAAAGATACTTTTTCAGAGATATCAGAAACACTTTCAAATTAAGTATTAAATGCTGTACATACAGACATATTCAGAAGAATTAGAACTTGCTCAACTAGATATCAAATAATATTATAAAATTAACAGTGATTTAAAAATGTGTTTCACACAAAAATAGCATAGAACAGTTTTACAACAGTTCTAAATATATTAAAGAGCTTTACTATGGAAAGGAAATAAAGGTGGAAGAGTTATTGTATTCAAAGTTAATGTTAGAAAATTATCCATAATTTTTATTTATCAAACAGAGAGCAAAGATATTCCAAATGGATTAAAGAATTAAATACAAATAAAAGGTATAGGTAAGTATTTAACAAATTGCACTGCAATTTCTTAAATACCTATTTTCAAGGGAGTGTAGTTGCATCAGTGGTGTGATGCATGATATCAACACTTTGCCACTGATTTTTGAATAGGGAAAGAACTTTTAAATGAAAAAGCAATATATAAATCTCATAAAATGAGATTGATGGATTTGACTATATACATGCATGCGAATGCTGTGCATCAAGCATCATAAAAATCAAAGAATAAGCAAGCACTGGTAAAAACATTTGTAACAGATATGATAATCCCATAGGGTTTGTGTATGAATACATACCTATATGTAGTGATGTCAAATTTAACTTTACAGCACCAAAACTCCCTACAATAACACTCATTATTTGTATTAATTAGGGTAATGCTAAAAGGCATAACAACAACAAAAAACAAAATATAAAGTGGTTCAAACAATATAAACAAGCATTTGTAAGCTTTTTCTGCCAGGTCCACTAACAGTCTGGTGAAGGTGAGGATTTCTCAGAATAATATTTTCAAATATATAAAATTAAGTTCCAAAAAGTTCAGAAAAAAACAATTACATACAAATGTAGTCATTGAATAATAACTGGTAATTTAATAATAAGCGTGCTTCTTTGTTGAAACATTGAACAACAAAATGCAGCAGCAGGTTTATTACTACCATATTTTTAAAATCTTGATGAGCATGAATCAAAATTTAGTTACCTGCTGAAACTGGAATGTGATACAAAACTGTCATGGGTACTGGTAATCCTATGATATCTACATTTAAAATTTTTTTTTTTTTAGTTGTAGATGGACACAATATCTTTATTTATTTATTTTTATGTGGTGCTGAGGATCGAACCCAGTGCCTCACGCGCTGAGGATCAAACCCATTGCCTCATGCATGCAAGGCAAGCACCCTACCACTGAGCTACAATCCCAGTCCCTGATACCTACATTTAAAATAGGAGAAAACCTTAAATGCAGTTAAAGCATTAGTGAAAATAAAGATTTTTTCCCTTTTGCAAGTTCACAGATGTCTTGAATTCTGTATGTGGACTCCTTAAAGTTTTCTGGGTTTCAAGTTAAGAACTATTGCTATGGAAGTTTATTTCTTGCTCATGTAATAGGCTTGCATGAGAAGACAGAGGAATGGGATTCAGGTTAATTCCCTGGGAAGATATAAAAAGTAAGAAATAAGTATGCATCAAAAAATCAGAAAACCTAAATATATAAAGCAAATATTAACAGAACTGAAGGGAGCAACATATTAGTAATAGGAGACCTCATTACTTCACTTTAATGATGGATAGAACATTCAGACAGAAAATCAACAATGTAACAGTGGACTTAAACAACAGCCTAGACCACTGTGAAACTAACAAACATGTACAGCACATCCCACCCAAGAACAGCAAAATGTGTATTTTTCTCAAGTACACATGGAGCATTTTCCAAGATAGAGAAAATGTTAGGATATATCTTAACGAATTTAAGTAAAGTGTTATACCACCAAATGTCTTTTCATAATGGACTAAAACTAGAAATCAATAGAAGGAAAACTAGAAAATTTACAAATATGTATAAAGAAAATAACACACTCTTGAATAATTAATGCATCAAAGAGAAAATTTTAAAAAATGAAATTGAAGAATATTTTGAGAAAAACAAAATGACACAATATACCAAACTTGTAGGATACAGCAAAAACAGTACTTCAGTTATAGCAATAAACGCTGGTATCACTTGTATTAAAAAAGGAAAAAATAAATGCATTTAAATAAATTAATAAAAAAAGGAAAAAATATCTCAATTTTATACATCAATGAGCTAAAAATGTTAGAATAAAATAAACTGAAAATTAGCAGGAGGGAAATAATGAAGATTAAAGCAGAAGTAAAATAGAAAATTGAAAAACAATAGAAAATAGAAAAATACAAAGATCAATGAAACTGAGTATTTTTTATAAAATAAACACAATTGATAAACTGTTAGCTAAAATAACTGCAAATAATCACTCAAATCAATAAAATCAAATAAAAGAGGAGACTTCACAACTGATCCTACAGAAATAAAATGTGCCAACATAGACTACTAGGAAAAATCATATACTATCAAATTGGATAACCTGAAGAAATGGATAAATTTCTAGAATCATATAACCCATCAAGATGAGTAATTCAGAAATAGAAAATCTGAACAAACCTATATGTTATAATAAGAAAATTTAATCAGTTATCAAAACTTCCCAATAAGAAAGGGCCTGGGACCAGAAGACTTTGCTGATGAATTCTACCAATAGTTATAAAGAACTAATGCAAATCTTTCTTAAGCTCTTCCAAGAAACAAAATAAAACAAAAAAAAATAGAAGAGGAATGTATTCTTTCAAACTCATTTTTTTAAGGCCAGCATTATCCTGATAGCAAAACTTGATAAAGATACTACAGAAAAAGAAAAGTAAAGGCCATTATTTCTGATGAATGTAGATGCAAAACTACCCTACAAAATATTAGCAAATAGAATTCAATAGTGTGCTAAAACAATCATATATCACGATAAAGTGAGATTGATCCCTGGCATGCAAGGATGGCTCCACATATGAAAGTCAGTCAATGTGATGACATTAACAAAATGTGTGACATTAACAAAATGATGAGTAAAAGTCACACAACATCTTAAAAGACATAGAAAAAGCATTCAACAGAATCAAACATCCATTCAAGATAAAAACACTAAACAATCTAAGAATAGAAGGAAATAAATTCAATGTAATAAAAACCACACATGAAAAGCCCATAGCGAACATAAACAACAGTGAAAAACCAGAATCTTTTCCTCTAAGAACAGGAACAGGAAAGGATGTTCACCTTCTATTCAACATAGTAATGGAAGTCCTAGCGACAGCAATTAGGCAAGAGAAAGAAATAAGGGAATCCAAAGTAGGAAGGAAGACATAAAATTATGTATTTGAATATGACATGGTCTTAAATGTAGAAAATCTTAAAGATTCTACAAAAAAATTTTTTAAAGCTGTTAGGACTAATAAATCAATTTTGTAAAGTCACAACACACAAAATTAATGCACAAAAGAGTTGCATTTCTATACATTAACAATTACTTTTTAAGAAAGAAAATTAAGAAAACCAACTTATTTGTAATAGTGTGAAAAAGAATAAATACTTAGAAATAAACTTTATTTTGTACTCTGAAAACCACAAAGAAAGAAATTTTTTAAAAGATGCAAATGAAAAGACATCCATGTTCATAAATTAGAAAGACTTAATACTCTTAGAATGTGCACACTATTCAAAGTGAATCAATGGAAATTCTACCTAAATTCCATAGATATTTTTTAAGAAACGACAAAAAAGGAATATTCTTCAATTCAGATGGAACCAAGTACCTCAAAGAGCCAATCTTGAGAAAGAACAAAACTGGAATCTTCACACCTACTGATTTAAAAAATATATTACAAAGCCACAGAAATTAAAACAGTATAGTACTAGCATTAAAAAAAAAAAGACATAGACTAATGGAACAGCGTAGAGAGCTTAGAAATAAACCCATGTTAATTGATCTTTGACGAAGGTGCCAAGAATACACAGTGGGGAAATGATAGTCTCTTGAACAAATTTTCACTGGAAAACTGGATATTCATAATTAAAATGATAAAGATGGACTCTTATATTACACTCTTTATAGATATCAATTCAAAATTATAGTTCTGAATTGGGAACAGTGTCTGTGTTCATGGAAAATGTAGCACTTGAGGTGGATCTTCAAGGCTAAGTGAGACCAAAATATATGTACAGGATAGAGTTTTAAATGTAGGAGAAGGGGTTCTTTAAAAAGGTTATTTTCAAGCATGGTGACCAGTTTTTCCTGACTTGCTCAGTAATTTCCCATTTTAGCAGTGAATGTCCCATCTTGCTATGATCTGAATATTTTATGTTCCCCCAAATTCCTGGGTTGAAATCTTCACCTCCAAGGCGATGATGTTGGGAGAAAGTGTAGTAGAAAAATGATTAGCCATGTAGGTAGAGCTCTCATAAACAGCGTTAGTGTCTTCATCAAAGGGGCCCCAGAGAGAAGTGCAGCCCCAAAGAGACCCCTGACCCCTTCCATAGGAGGCGAAAGCAGGAAGAAGGCTGTCTATGAAGAAGTATGTCCTCAAAAGATGTCAAATGTACTGTCTTGATCTTGGAGTTCCTGGCTTCCAGAACTGAAAGAAAGAAATGTCTGTTGCTTACAAGCTACCTAATCTATTGTGTTTGTTATATCAGATTTTGTTACATGGGAAAAGGGCAAACCTGGGTAGTCAATTACTTAGTGAACAAAGCCATCTCTTACCTTTCATTCCTCCAGATTATACAAAGTAACACACACAGAGAGAGACTCAACCACAGACAACAGGTGCCACATTAAACAAACTAAATTCACCCTTCCCCATCTTTGCTACATTTTCTGAGAAGAGAGTTTAAGTTTTCAGAGTTCCTTATGCTTCCCAGTTACTTTTAGTGGTACTTCCCTTAGCAGGAGTGATAATACTTTAAACCAGCTCAGGTCCCAAACTGTTCCACTGAAGAAGTGTGAAATCTTGGTCTTTCTCTGATGTCCACCTCCCACATTATCCCTCTCTCACACCTATTCCTTCTGAGCCTGTTTGATATTCTTATCAAAATCTTTGTTTCCTTGATTCCCTCCTATTTTAGTCAGCTTTTTCACTGTGACAAAAAGACCTGACAAGAACAATGTTAGAGGAAAGGTTTATTTGGCAGCACACAGTTTCAGAGGTCTCAGTCCATAGAGGGCCAACTCCGTTGCCCTCATCTGAGGTGAGGCAAAACATCCTAGAGGAAGAGTATGGTAGAGAAAAGTAGCTCAGGACAAAGATCAGGAAACAGAGGGAGCACCACTCACCAGGGACAAGATGTAAACCCCAGAGGCACACCCTGGTGACCTACTTCCTCCAGCCACACCCTACCTGCCTACCGTTATCACCCAGTTAATCCATACCAGGGGATTAATGAACTAGGATTAGGTTACAGCTCTCATAATCTTATTATTTTACCTCTGAAAATTGTTGCATTGTCTCACACATGACCTTTTAGGGGATACCTCTCATCTAAACCATAATATCTTATGATTCTCTCAGTCCGTCAGCCCTGCTTTTATTTATCAAGCTTACCTATGTACTAACATAACACCCATGTTGAGATAAAGTGCTTCAGTGCCAGACAGGTTCATTTTGCATCCATTTCTGCCTGTTAGTATCTGTTTGAACTTAATCAGTAGAGTTGACTTACTTGAACCTATTTTCTCTGCTAGAAAATAGAAGATAATACAACATCTTGTTTCACAGAATCTTTAGGAAACTAAGTAAGATACTTCTTGAATTATTTCAGAACTATATGTACAATAAGATCACACTTGAGTATAAAAACATGTTGAGTGTGGTTCTTTGGTATGAATGTTTAGAAGTGCAGTGCAAACAATGAAAGAATGAAACCAAACTCAACACAGGTTAACTTTTAGAAGGGGTATGGAAACGAGGAGAAATGTGAAGGAAAGGATTTAAACATTTTATTTTGGAATTTTGTGAATATTATGCAACAATTTTAGGCTATTTTTTGATTAAGATATAAGCAAAATCAGCACAAAAATAACTAGCATAAAGAATGCACACGGAGTTGGCCCTTGATTGAGTCTTAAAATGTGCTCCATATGTGGAATATAAGGAGAATTTTTTTTTTTTTTTAAGCAAAAAAAGTACAGTGGGCCAATGAGCACAATGCTGCCAGGACCCTGCAGAAGTCTTGAATGATTAGGAACTGGGTGTATGGAAAACATGTAGTAGATGGAGGGGCACAAAATAGGAGTCTAGGAGATGCATAGGCCCAGGGCTGGGTGTTCTTGCAATGCTATATTACAAAATTTAAACTTTATTCTTAGGGTAATAGGAAAGAACTGAAAGGTAATGAGAATGCGGAAAACAATGAAAATTGTACTTTTGAAAAAATCTGTGCTGAAGATTGATTAATGGGGGTAGACAAGTTTGCAGATTTGAAAAGGAAACCATAGACTCTTCCCATAGTCTCAAAAAAGAGGATGAAGGCCTGGTTTACCAGCCAAGACCCAATAATACCTGATTTTTATGCTGTGATTAGTATTAATAACTAGCATCTATTGAGTTAGCTAATGGCTAACAACGATTGAACTGAGCTCAAACTGCCTGACCACCATAAATGGACATCTCATTTTTCCTTACAACTTTGTAAATTAGATACTATTAATATTCCTATTATGTAAATGAGGAAGCAGAGACTCAGAGGGGTTAAGACATTTACTCAAGCATAACTACATAATACACGATGTGGCTGGGAACAGTATGGTTCCTTGGCCATATATTCAACCAGTATGTCACAAAGTCAACACATAAAGGGTCCTCAATGCTAAAGAAAATTGCACCAGAAAGAATTAAACAAGAAAGAAGACTTTATTCAAGACTATTACAATAGATAAGAGGGACTGAATTCAACTGCTATGAAACAAAAAACAGGAGAGTTGTTAAGTGCTGAGGTAAGCTAGTGAAAGAAGTACTGGAACAGGTCATGGGGAGGCTGGCCAATGCCATCAGGTCCTCTAAGTTTGCTGTCACCTACTGAAGTTAGGGTCTTACCGTCCCACAGAAACTGCAAGATAGGGATGCCACCTTTTCTGATGATTACGTTGAAAAGGCATGGCACTGGGGATTGAATTCAGGGGCACTCAATCACTGAGCCACACTCAGCCCTATTTTGTATTTCTTAAAAATATCATTTTAGTTGTAGATGGACACAATATCTTTAGTAATTTATTTTTATGTGGTGCTAAAGATCGCACCTCACATGTGCGAGGCAAGTGCTCTACCACTGAGCTACAGCCCCAGCCTGCCATTTTGTATTTTATTTAGAGACCATCTCACTGAGTTGCTTAGTGCCTCACTGTTGCTGAGACTGGCTTTGAACTCGTGATCCTCCTGCCTCCGTATCTGAGCTGCTGGGATTACAAGAGTGCACCACCACTCCTGGCCCAGATTCTTGAGAAAGAAATTCCTGGGTTGTGAAACTGGTCAGAGGCTGGGAGAAGATTTACATCTCAAAGGAGCAGAGAAAGAATTTATAATGGAAAGTTTTCTAAAATAAATTCTCAACAGAAAATAGAAATGTAATCTTGATCATCAATTATTTTCAAGTGTGAGATACAGTAAAGTTCATTGTAATTCAGCCTTAATTTTACCTAGGAAATTCATGAAAATGACAGACAAGTCACTCATATACATAATTCATTTTAAATTATAATATATACAGTCATATTATAAACGTTAAATACACTAGTGTGTACTACATTATGTAACTTACATCTTCAAAGTAAAATTTTCCGTTTTTCATACATTTAAAATATATGGTTCTGTAACAACAAAAATAAAAATCAATACTTTTTCAGTATTCATTACATTCCAGACATTTAACCTAAATTCTTTCTCACATACTTCTAAGAACAATCCTAGGAGGTTGGCACAATAAGTATCTTCATTTTATTAATGAGGAAATAGACACTTATAATGTTACACAGTTTATAAATAATTTGAGTATTAAAGAGGACTCACGATCAAATTGTTAAGACTTAGTCTACAATGAAAATGTGGGACACTTCATTCAAAAACTATTAAGATTTTCAGGAAAACAGAACTTTAAACAAAGGCATGACCCTTCTAAGCACATGGCACTGTGCAACCACACAGGTTGTTCACAGTGGGGCCAGCTCTACTGCCCTAGGCTTGCGCTTTCAAGTCTCAGATATATTCTCTCTCTTGAGTAAGTTATTAAATGGCGAGGTTCCTGGGGGTATCCAGAGTTCTTAAATGGTTATCAATTGACCTGAAATACCTTTTTTTCATGTCTGGAAAATAGAACCTTTCTCACAGACAGAATATGGATGTTTAATCCAACCTGAATCACACAGCTTCTCAGTGAAGTATCAAAGTAGTATGAAAATTTGAAATTCCCTACTGAGTTACTGTCTAAAAATAGTAAACGCCTGGAACAAAAAGGTCCTTAAAAAGAGGAACTACAGCTAAACACTAGCCTATATCCTGTGGCTTCTTTCACTGCATATTCTGATAGCAAGTATTACTGCACTTGATTAAAACTGAATCCAGATGAAAGCACAATCCCTACATGATGAGGAATATTGGAAATAACAATCAAAGAGTTTGTTCTGTTTTTCATCTTTATAGTGCTTAGGGAAAGATACACAGTAGTACTGAGGCTACTACCAGGAGAAGGGAATAGGGGTACTGAATGAAAACCAGTTTCTTCCTACTGAAACACAGCACAGTTAAGGAGCATGAGATGAAAATGTTTTCTAGAGTACAATCCCATTGTCCTCAGGAGATGACTTCTATCCAGATTGACCATTATTATCATTACATGATACATGATTGGAATTTAGATAATATTTCTTTATAAATAGCAATGAGAGAGTAGCAAATTCAGATTTCATTAAAACAGACAGTTTCCACTATAAAAGTCCATTTTGCATTTTTTGTAAGAGTTAGAATAAAAAATGAAGCTAAACCCTATAATGCCTGCACTTTGGGAGGCTGAGATAGGAGAATCGCGAGTTCAAAGCCAGTCTCAGCAAGGGCAAGGTGCTAAGCAACTCAGTGAGACCCTGTCTCTACATAAAACACAAAATAGGGTGGAGATGTGGCTTAGTGGTCAAGTGCCCCTGAGTTCAATCCCCAGTACCAAAAAAAAAAATGAAGTTAAACATTGCCCAAAGATGATGTTCTTAGGAAACAGGGACAGAGCCTATGCTCATGAGTTTGTTTTTCATTTCTGCATCTCTAAGAACAACTATTTGAAAATACTTGTATGAGTTCTATAACTAAAGTGTGTCACTGGGGACAGAGTAGAGGATGTAGTCAGGGTGACACGTTCACTGACTGGTGTTTGGCATTTTGTGTCATTTTTAAACAAATGACTGGTCTTGCTGACTGTATTTAACAAAATGTTAAGCAAAGTTTTCGAATATAATTGTGATCCTGATTTTAGCATAAATATTTTTCTTCAAGAATAAGCTACTCTTGCTGGGTGTGGTGGTGCCCACCTATAATCCCAGAAACTTGGGAGGCTAAGCCAGGAAGATTTCAAATTAGAGGCCAGTTTCAGCAACTTAGCAAGGCCCTGTGCAATTTAGAGAGAACCTGTCTCAAAATAAAAACATAAAAAGAGCTGGGGATATGGCTCATATCTGGTATTGAGCTGGGTTCAATCCCTGGTACCAAAAAAAAGAAAAAGAAAAAGCTACTCTTTTATATATTGTAGTTTTAAAAATAACTTTAAGAGCTGGGTGTGATGGCACATACCTATAATTCCAGCACTTTGGGAGGCTGAGACAGGAGAATTGTGAGTTCAAAGCCAGCCTCAGCAATAGCGAGGTGCTAAGCAACTTAGTGAGACCCTGTCTCTACAAAAAACACAAAATAGGGATGGAATTGTGGCTCAGTGGCCAAGTATCCCTGAGTTCAATCCCTGGTACCAAAAAAAACAAAAAACAAACAAAAAACAACCTGACAAAATAAAGTGCACATTTTAGGAGTGCAATTCAAGTTTTGACACATATTTGCTCATGAAAGCACTGCAAAAGCAAGGAAGTAAATCTGTCACCCTTCAAAATTTTTTCTGGCCTTTTGATAATTCATTCATTTCTCATACCCACATGTCCTACCCAGTTCTCCAGGCAACTACTGATTTTCTTCCTTTCACGGCGTATTACTTTACATTGTTTTAGAATGTAATATAAATGAAATTATAAAGTATGTAGTTCTTTTTCTCAGCATAATAATTTTGGGAATCATTCACATTGTATCCTCCATGAATTATTGATCTTTTCAATTGATTAAGAGTATTCCATCATGTAGGTGTACCACACTTTCTAAAATTTTTATTAATACATATTAATTGTGCAAATTAATATTCCATGATATTTCTATACATGCATACAGCCATAAAAACATGTGTTGATCATTTCTATCCACCTTTCTTCTTTTACCCTTGCCCCCTCTTTCCTGGTATTCTTCAAAAATCCCTCTTCTAGCTGGGTGCAGTGGCGCAAGCCCATAATCCCAGCACTTAGGGAGGCTGAGACAGGAGAATCACGAGTTCAAAGCCAGCCTCCGCAATGGTGAGGCACTAAAAAACTTAGTGAGACCCCGTCTCTACATAAAACACAAAATAGGGCTGGGGATGTGGCTCAGTGGTTGAGGGATGAGTTCAATACCCAGTACCAAAAAAAAAAAAAAAAAAAAAAAAGGCCCTCTTCTATATTCAGGTTCTTTTCTTTTGGTTTTCACATGTGAGAGAATATGAAATACCTGTCTGGTTTATTTCACTCACTATGATGCCCTCTAGCTTGGTCCATTTTGCTGCAGATGATAGGCTTTTATTCTTCATTATGGAAGAATACTATTCCATTGTGTATATAACACATATTTTCTTTATCCATCAATCTGTTGATAGATGCCTAGGTTATTTCCTTATCCTAGCTATTGTAAATAGTGCCACAATAAATATGGGCATGAAGACATCTCTTTTGTAAACTGATGTCATATTCTTTGGATATGTATCCAGGAGTGGGATAGCTAGGTTCTATGTTAGTTATATTTTTAGCTTTCTGAGGAAGCTCCATACTCTTTTCCATAGTGGCTATACTAATTTACATTCCCATCAACAGTATAGAAGAACTCTTTTCTCTACTTTCTTGCCAGCATTTGTTATTTTTTAAAATTTTTTGTTTTTTGATAATAGCCACTTTCTGAGTGAGATAATATCTCATCACAGTTTTGATTTATGTTTTATGCTGTCCAATGATGTTGAGAATATTTGCCTATATTTATTGATTATTTCTATTTCTTCTTTTTAGAAGTGTCTATTTAGATCCTTTGCTTATCTTTAAATTGTAGTACTTTTTTGCTGCTGTATTCTTTGAGTTCCTTATATATTGTGGATATTAACCTTCCATCAGATGAACAGCTGGCAAAGATTTCATCCCACCATGTAGACTGTCTCTTCACTCTCCTGAGTGTTTCTTTTGCTGTGCAGAAGCTTTTTTGTTTCATGTAATCCTGCTTGTTGCTTTTTTCTTTGAGTTGATTTTTGTGCAGTATGAGATAGGGGTCATGTTGTAATCTTCTGCATGTGGCTATTCAATTTTCCCAGAACTATTTGTTGAAGAGGTTGTCCTTTCTCCAGTGCATGTTTTTGGTATTTTTGTTAAGAACCAGTTGACTATAAATGAGTAGGTTTATTTCTGGGTTATCTGTTTTGTTCCTTTGGTCTGTTTCTGTTTTTTTGTTTTTTTTTTTCTTATGCTAACATCATACTGTTTTTGTTACTGTGGCTCTATAATGTATCTTGAAATCAGGTACCGTGATGCTATCAGCTTTGCTGTTTTGGCTCAAGATTGCTTTGGATATGGAAGGTCTTTCCAACTCTTAGTGTCTTCCCTCTATATTTTGTAATTTTTCTTTAAGGGTCTTTCACACACCTAGTTAAGTTTATTCCTATGGTTTTTAAAGAATTTTGTTAATTTTATATATTTGCTATTGTGGATGAAATTACTTTCCTGATTTCTTTCTCAGTGAATTTTCTTTCTCAATATCCTGCTTTTTATTGAATTTAGAAGTTCTAATAGTAAAAGAGTATTGATAGTAAAAGACTACCAAAAGGGTGGAATCATTAGTTTTCTTATATGAATAGAATTATATTATCTGCAAATACAGATAATTTGGCATCCTCCTTTCCTATTTGTACATCTTTTATTTCTTTCTCCTGCCTAATTGCAAAGCCTTAAGTTTTAGTACTATATTGAATAAGAGTGGTGAGAATGGGCCCCCTTCTTGTTCCTTATCTTATAGGAAATGCTTTCAGTCTTTCTCCATTCAGTATGATGTTGTCTATGGCTTTGTCATGTACAGAATTCATTATGTTGAGGCACCATTCTTCTACATCTAGTTTTTTCAGAGATTTTTATGATGAATAGATGTTGAATTTGAAAATACTCTTTTACCATCTACTGAGGTGATAGTATGATTTTTATCTTTCATTCTGTTTATGTGATGTGAAACATTTATTGATTTGTGTATGGTGAACCATCCTTGCATTCCTGGAATAAAGTCTACTTGATTGTGGTGTATGATCTTTTTGATGCACTGTTGAATTTGATTTACTAGTATTTTGTTAAGGATTTTTGCACTGATATTCACCATACATATTGGTCTCTAGCTTTCTTTTTTGTTGTATCCTTGTCAGATTTTGGTATCAGGATATTTGTGTTTGTGGCTAAATAAAGCTATTGTGAATATTTTTATATAAATCTTCAATGGAAAGGTATATTTATCTTTCTTGGTCAAATTTTTAGGGGTTAATTAATGCATCACTTGATACATGACAAACTCTTCAACAAAATGTTTAAACTATTTTATATTACAACCAGCAGTGCCAGAGAGCTCCAGGTGATTCATGCTCTTGCCAACACTTGTATAAGTAGAGTCTATATCTCTTGTGATATAGTCATATGCTGCATAAAAGTGGTTCAGTGACAAACCACATATATGATGATGATTCCATAAGATTATATCACATAGTGACAGGATAGCTATGTTAGTTTGTGTAAGTACACTATGATAGTTTTATAATAATAAAATAATAATAATAGTTGTTATCTAATAACACATTTTCTAGAATGTATCCCTGTCATTAAACTGCTCATGACTGTGTACACACACACTCACGTGCGCGCGCGCACACACACACACACATACACACTAGTATCTCAGTGTTCATGTTGGATAATGTTCATCTATAATGAAGATAAAAGGCACAGCTCATTTGAAAAGATGGGAGGGAAGAGGCAAATGTCCATATTTCAAAGGTATCTTTATAAATACATCAACTTTCTATGTATTTTCTTTGTTATTAGTAGCTACAATAAAAATGATCACTCAAAATTTTAAATGAGCACTCAAAGTTTTAGAACCAGTCATCACTAATTTAAATTAATTAGATATTATTCAATGCCAGAACTATGGCTAGTATTTATTTATGGCTTTAGGAGTTACAAATAAGTCCCACAAAACTATAGGTGAAGGTCAAATAGGAAATAAATTTGGACAAAATAAACTTAGCAAATAGGAATATAACTATGTGGTTAGGTGTCGACAACTACATCCAAAAAAGTATACATGTCTCCCTTATTCCTTTTTATAATAAGTTGAATTGCATGATAAAATCTCATTGCTAATCACTGATTTCATCATAATTATAGAATATAACAGAGTCAAATGATCTTACAGTTGGAAGATACCTCCCTGAGAAAGCTCATTTTGCTTGAATGTGTTTAATAGGTAGAAAGAAGATTCTTCCTTTTACTGAGCTGACCATTTATTTCTAACTAATGGAAGAACACAGCTAACAAGTATTTGTCAAGTGAAGGTGTAGAAATATCATGAAAAGAGTGTAATTTTGAATTATAGTTCTGCTTTACTTGTCCCAGATAATATTTACCTTCTGTTTTTTTTTCTTGAGAAATGGAGATAATAATAACCACATTTTAGAGTTGCTCGAACACTAAGTGAAATTGTTTTAATGCGCAGTCCCTAATTGATTACTACTAGTTTCTACTCTGAGTTATATTATTCTCCCCAGTGAGCCCAATAGCATAGCTTAAGTTAGAAAGGTCAGGCTTAATCTCAGCACAAACTATTATTGCTGATGGTATTTTATCATGCTCTATCTCTACAGGTTTCATATACTGATATTTTTAATATTAACTGAGAATTAAAATTTTAGTGTTTTCAAATAATCTCTATTAAGTCATTTTATTCATTAGTTCCTTTTTTTTGTTTCTTCATTTCAAAAATTACAAAGAATGTCTAAGAGTGATCATGTAAAAAATAAACCAGGTATTTTACATAATGGAAAGTTACATATTTCACCCCCCCCATTTGGCCCCAGCAGCCTGGCTACAGTTGTTTCAGTATCTGTCTTATGTATCTATTACATACTGACTCATCTCTCACTTTGATCTATCACAAATCAGCTATATTCCAGATCAATGCTCTCCACTAAATCAACAGTAAATACCATGAAATCCAAGTCTTGTTGACCTTGGAAAGGCTGAGGCAAGTTCATCAAACCAATGAGGAAATTGGTGGATATGCATTTATCTGTGTGGCAAATAAAGTCTATGTGTAAAATATCCAAACTCTCATTGCATGCTTGCTGTCAGAATCTGTTGACAATATACTTAATCACTAAGTTCCTGCATTTGAGAACCTTCACTCCTTTTCTCTGGTACTTTTAAAATATATCTTATTCCTGCCTTTCAAACCATCCACAAAGCTGTCAATTTTCTGATATGTACTTCTTTCTCCAAATGTCTACATTTCTGAAGGTACCTGATAATTCAAATAAAATATAGCTAGTATTCTACTCTAAGAGAGTACTTTAAACTTAACCAATCTGGTTTAATAAATTTTTAAGTTGTCAATTTTTGTTTTTCTTACTATAATTAACATCGTCAGTTGCCAGGGGACAAAGTGAAAGTCTGAGGCAAAATAAAAATAGAAGCATTCAACATTTGTGATTTGGAATTCAGATCATTTATGCTGTTTTCAAAATAGTGATCTTCATAAAAGTATCTTTTTTGTTTGTTTCTCTGTGCACCGCTTGATTAGCTCCTATTAAGGATTATTAACTATCAATAAGAGTTATTTCAAATGTTTCTATGACTCCTTTGATTATTTGACAGGTCATCATCCATCTGAAATGTCAACTGTTTTAAGTAGAGCTGTTTTCTCAGGATGACTTAAGAATAAATTATTCAGTACCTCATTACGTTAAGGTAGTCAGTCTGGGACTTTATCTTCTGTCCATCTAGATCCTGAACTAGACACCGTCCACCACCCCCATCAATTCAACCTGCTAAATGTTTTCTGAATTTGACCCCTTTTTACTCCTCACTGCTACCTTGTGCTGGTCCAATATACAGTTTCTCACATGGACTGCTTTTAGCATCCCTTACTTCATCTCTCAGTTTCTACTCAAATACTCAATCCTTTACTCAGTAGCCAGAAAAACAACTGAATATGTAAATCTGAGTAGGCATTGTCCCAATTACAACTTCTGCTAACTTTCCATTATCCTTGGGTAAAATGCAATTCTTACTCTCACCTCCTAGGTGTTCACTGCCATCTCCTGAGTTCTCCTCCCTGGACACTCGGCCTTGCTCACAGTCCTCCAGCCACACTGGCTTTCTAACTATTACTGGAAATATACCCAGATCATTTCTAACTCAGAGCCTGGAATCTCTTTTTCCATATTTGTGTTGCTGCATCAAAAATAGTCCTTATCCCAGTCATTCTTCTTTCATCCTGTTTTAACTTCTTTCCAAAACTTTTAATTCTAATTATCTAGAATAACATTGTACATTTTCCCTTGTGTAGAGTCCATTTTCCCAATTAGAATGGGAGCTTCTTATGCTGTGGTCTTTTCCTTACTCACTCTGTTCCATCCTCTCTATTCCTCCAGTTCAGTTTAGATTAGTGCCTGATGCATAGAGAATGCAAGACATCTGCTAAATGAAAAGAAGAAAGAGCAACATTAGAGTAATGAAATAGTAACATCAAATATATCACTGAGATCTCCCCTAAAGACACTTCTAAAAATGCTTTGATAAGTTGCAAAAATGATGAAACATATTTTTGAAAACATATTTGTAACATAAAATGCACTCATAAAAAGCACTACATGTAAAAAAATTTTAACATTCCCATAAAAATAATACCATTTTTTATTCACTGAAAAAAGGCCCCTGGATCATATAATCAGCTATTCATGAATTGAATATCCTATCTTATTCTGAGCATGGTGGCTGAAAAAACATGAAGAGATAGTCTTCTTATCTGCAAAGTAACTACTTAAGAGAGAAGATACATGTGGGAAATGGAAATTATTAAAGGTGATTAACCAAAGATTGAATTCTGGGATACAGAGGATGTGTCATAAGGATTTAAAAAATAGTCAAGCTGGAAGCAAAGCAGACATGGAAGCAACCATTACAGAGGGGCAACTTATGGTGAATTCATTGAGTAAGGAGCCCTGGTTGACTTATTCATCAGTCTTGAGCACCAGCAGTTGCTTATCAAGGTCAACCAACAAGCTTCTCTGGTTAGCAACCTTTTCTTAAAATATCTGAAAGCAGTCTTTCAACAAAGAGCTTTATAAACCTGGAATTATAGGGTTGGGTGGAAGATTTGGTTGCAAATAACTAAGTCTGAATTTGGAATAACATTTTAAGGTCTATATAAATTCATGTTTGTATTAGAATTCATGTTTTTTTCTCTATATACATAAGCATCTGTCAAATTAGAAAGAGACGCATATTTTACAAAATACAAATAATAATAGCCTCCATTAGATGAATAAGTGATTTTTTCTTTCAGTTATTCAGAGACAAGTTTTCCTAAACTTCTGTGGTCACTCTGAGATTTCACCAGAGAACCAAACTCTTCATTTTTCTACTTTACATTGTTTAGAATTTGTTTTTAACTTCAAGTTGTTTCATGATATTGAAATAGCTGCTTCAGTTCCAGCCCTCATATCCACATTCTGGATAGTACAATAGAGGAAGGAGCAAGTGCAGAGGGATAGGTCTCCAAGCTAATGAACTTTTCTAGAAAACTCATTTATTCTCTTCTGCTTACTCTTTTTTTTTTTTTTTGTCGGGATAGGGGTGGAGATAAAAGATTAAACCTAGGGATCCATGCACGCTAGGCAAGCACCACTGAGCCACATCCCCAGCTTCTGTTTATATTTTATTGGATACCCTTATATGAAAGGCAAGATGGGAAACAGTCTCATCTGAGCACTTTAACACATGCCTATTACTACTGAGTTTGTTTTTTTTTTTTTAGGTAGGGAAAAGGGGGTGAGAGAATATAGAGTACCATTATGCAAATATTCACAAACTACCAAAAACCACAGAAATAACTGAAGCATGAGTTCCATGAAGATGAGATTATATTTAATTCACTGACTTATCCTCAATATCTGTAATAATGCCCAGATTTTGATGAGTTATGTGATCCCAATAAATTAATCCATGATTGTCTGGTGTAATATTGATCTGCACTTTAATGAAACTATAGCTAAGCAGAATGTGCTATTGTTCTGGTGTGGGCCATTTCCTTTGTGATCATCTGGTGAGGTCACACCATAAGCCTCATCTATGCCCCTGATCAAGTGGATCAAAACCAAATAATGTCAAATATCTGCTTTCTTGTGTGATGCTTGATAGGCTAATAGCACTTTGTTCAAAGTTTTGATTTTAAAAGTTCAGACTATTTGCCAATTTTAATTCTATATGACAAACAATTTCTATTTCTATTTTCTAATGCACATATGTAGGCAAATGCTGCAATTTCAACAAGCTATGCTTTCTAATTCTGTAAGTCTATCTCTATTGAGATTTGTTTTAAAGGATTTCTTTTTGATGCAGTGGCTTTGAGAACAAGAGGTCTACTGCATCTCTTCTACCAAAATTATTGGGTCCAAGTTTCCCTTTTGTTATAGTTGCCCACTACTATAGTTTGGATCTGAAATGCTCCCCAAATTCTTGATCTTCAACTTGTTGCTATAGGAAGATGTTGGAACCTTTAAAACCTTCCTTTAGTGAAAGGAAGATGGGTCATGTGAGAGTGATCTTGAGAGGGATGCTGGGTCCCTGGCCATTTCTGTCTCTTTGCTTACACGCTGCCAGGAGGTGAGCACGCCTCTTCTGCCATGTGCTGCCACAGTCCCAAAGCAACAGAGCAGAGAAACCATGGACTGAAACTCTGAAACCATGAGCCAAAATCAACTTTCCTCTTTTTATGTTGATTATCAGGTATTTTGTCATATTAATGGGAAGTCAACTAACATTCCAACCATCAGCAAAGATTAAAAACAATGCACTTTCTAGCTAACAATAATTTTCCGGTTTTCATGCCCATTTGTACATAGGTTAAAGAATAAGTAGCTAGTCAGGTGTGGTGCTGCTTGCCTGTAATCTCAGCTACTCGGGAGGCTGAGACTGTCAGCCTCACTGACAGGAGGATTGCAAGTTCAAGGCCAGTCTGGGCAACATAGCAAAACTTTGTCTCAAAAGTAAAACAGTTTTAAACAGGGCTAGGGTGGTTAGCTCAGTAGTAAAGCACCCTTGGTTAAATCTCCAATACTGAAAAAAAGAAAGAGGGAAGACAAAAAGAATGGAAGAAAGGAAGGAAGGAAGGAAGAAAGGAGGGAAGGAGGGAGGGAACCTAATTAGATGTCTTAAAAACGTTTTCCCCCATTTTGTTCTTGAGTTGTCCATTTTGGGGGGGTCGTATAGTATTGCATTTCCTGGAGAATTTCCCCTTTATTCTTTACATATAATTTTCTGTTTTTTAAGTAAGTTCTGTTCAAGTAATTACAGAATGCTGGTGTGTATATATATATATATATGTGTATATATATATACATATATATACACATATATATATATATGATGAATTTTAAGACCCGAACAACACTTGTGATAGTTGAATATTATAGTATAACATTGTATCCACAGAAATTAGATTCCTTTACATTCTGAATCTTTTCATGCCAGGAGTTCCAAAGCAAAAAACTAATGGAGAAATTGAGAAAGAAATGTCAATAAATATGGAAATAAGTAGGAGAAAGAAGGAATGTAAAGACAGTGACAGATGATAAGACCTATATAAAGTTGGGGAATTAGGCATTGGGCATCGAGGTAGAAACAATAAACCAAAGAGCATAAAAGATAGGACTATTAAAAAAAATTAAAAGAGGCTCAGAAATACAGCCACTTAGTTCATCTCAGAATTTGCTACTGTTGTATTTGTTGACTAAAGGACTAAAGTGTTTGGACTAAATTGTCTGTTTCAACTAAAGTTCTCAGCATTATATATCTATTCAATTATCATAAGATAAAAATATTGAGCCGGGCGTGGTGGCTCAAGCCTGTGATCCCAGCACTTAGGGAGGCTGAGACAGGAGAATCGCGAGTTCAAAGCCAGCCTCAGCAATGGTGAGGTGCTAAGCAACTCAGTGAGACCCTGTCTCTACATAAAACACAAAATAGGGCTGGGGATGTGGCTCAGTGGTCGAGTACCCCTGAGTTCAATCCTCAGTACCAAAAAGAAATTTTTTTTAAGAAATTTTTTAACTAATTAGTAGATTAAGATGTACCTTAAGTTTGATGTGTTGATGATCTTGACATTTTGAACAAAACTAATAGTAGGTAATATTTATTGTATACACATAGCATCTATAACTTTAATGTTTCTTAATGTAGTATGTGAGTTGGTTCCAGAGATGAAAATCAGTAGAATATAAGCTCATAGGTGGAGATATTTCTGAATCACTGATAAAACCCTGTGTATAGAGTGGTATTCAGAACATAGTATACCTTCAATAAAAATTTTGATGAATCAATGAAGAAATGTAGCAAGAAAATAAGTGGCTCCATCCATCTAAAACAATGTACATTATCTATAATGTTTACATGAAATTAAGAGTAAATTATCCACATTATATGAGAATAATATGGACTAAATTAAATAGAAATGAAGCCTAGAGTTCAAAATTCCAATCATATATTTACCATAAAAGTTATCTAATTTTATTGCAAGTTTTCAATAGAAAGCATTTGAAGCATTAAAAGACTTGCATAGTGTTTGTTATGTTTGTTATAATAAAAACTCAACTTTCTCTTCTTATATCATTTTTTCTTTAAAAATTCAAATTGAATATTTCTATTATGAAGCTAATTTATAAGTAACTACATTCATACTGTAAAGGCCTAGCAATATTAACCTGAGGTCCACATGATACAATAACAAATGTAGACATTTGCATTAGACTAAGCCAAACTTCAAATTAACTGTGTGGCCTTAAATAAGCTCCTTGATACTCCTTAACTTTAATTTCCGCAACTACAAAATGTAGATGATATCATAAGTTGTATTATGTATCATAATTTTATCATGATACACATTCCTGTGATGGTGAGGATAAAATGAGATGATACATCTAGAATTTTAACAATGTATCAGAAATACAGTAGGTCTTCAATAAATGTTCTCCATTAATGTTACCACGTGATCAGAGAAATAGGAACGCATGGACTCTCACATGATATTTCAGCTGATCTGTTCTTAAAATCACAGAAAAAACGAATGCAGTTCATGCAGTGCAAAGGTATGATATTGGATAACATTTTTAAATTAAGAGTAGCACTATCGTTTTGTGAATTATGTAGAAAGGAGAAGTTTGGAAGGTTAAAGCTCCTAAATCACTCAGTAATTCTCTGGTAAACAAATAATGATCTGAGAAACAGCATTGTTTTACATGGTCACAAGAAAAAGACCAATGGTGACAAAAGAAATATGGTGTGTAGTGAATACTTTTTACTGTAGAGTTTCTCAAGGTATTGACTTTCTGAGAGAATTTCACCTTTCTGATTCATTCAACCAGTCAATGACCACTTTGTCTCAAGTCAATCAAAAGTGAGGTATTTGCAATGCCAGAAATTTTATCTAGAAAATATTACACACATTAATATTGAGTCACTTGTGTTTTCCCTGGCATATATATCTGCTTAATAAATTGATTATATGCAAAACACATATATACTTAATAAAATATTTTTAGAGAGTGAATGAATGAATGAAACTTTTCTGTCAGGTTAGCATTCTACACTTTCTCCATGTTTTCCATTCCACGCCAAAAAAGGGAAGGAGGACTAGAGAGTAATAAAATACCCATAAACTGCACTGAATTCCATTTATAGCAGATGATCTCTAGGGGTAAATTTTAAAACATTTGCTAGAGAGCACTGTGTAATTGGGAGGGTTTTCCTGACACAGCAAAGGAGAAGATGGTCCACTCTGAGCCATGATGCAGCTGCCTTTTCAGTAGTGTTTTGTCATTTAGACTAGGAAAAAGGTAAATGTCACATTGTCATATTATTTAGGAGATTTTATGGATAGGGTAAAAGGACAAAACCTGCACATGGTCTTATAAAATATTATGGTATTGTTTGAAAATTAGAGGTGAATGTCCTTTCAACATTCTTTAAGTTCTTAGATAATTAAAATATTTGGAAACACATGGTAATCGTAAGAATTTACAGGTTGCACCTGGGTGTGGTGGTGGACGCCTGTAGTCCTAGTACTTTAGGAGGCTGAGACAGGAGAATCACAAGTTCAAAGCCAACCTCAGCAACAGTGATGAGGCGCTAAACAACTCAGTGAGACCCTATCTCTACATAAAACACAAATGTTTTATTCTCGAGAATAAAAGAAGCATAAAATGATCCAAATTCTGATCAAAAGATAAATATGTTGAGTCTCTCAGTTCAAATGAAAGTAGATAATAGGATGAATGAACATTTTCTGCTTTGCCCAATTGCCTGTTTGATGAAATAATAGTCAGATTTTTAAAATTCTCAGTTTGCATGTTATTGACTTTTATTATAAAAGTATTTTGGAATTATACCGTTCTTTCTAAAATTTTGGCTCAGTGGTCAAGTACCCTGAGTTTAATCCTCAGTACCAGAAAACAAAACAAAACGAAACAAAAAAATAATTTACAGGTTGTTGTAGTTTGATCTGGAAAGTTCCCCAAAGGCCTAGGTGTTAAAGGCTTTGTTCCTGGCTTGGCACTATTGGAGGTGGTGGAGTTTAAGAGGTGGAGCCTAGTGGGGAGTCTTCAGGTCATTCGTGTTATGCTCCTGAAGTGGATTGTGGGACCATGGTCATCTCTCTCTCTCTTTCTCTCTTTCTGCTGCCTGGCTCACAGTGACATGAGTGGTTTTGCTCAGCCACTCACACTGCCATGATGGGCTGTGTCTCCACAAGTCCAAAAAGCAATGGGGCCAATTAATCATGAACTGAACCCTCTAAAACCATGAGCAAAAATATACCTTTTCTCTTCATAAGTTGATTATCTTAGTATTTATCATAACTGATTATCTCAGTTATTTATCATAACTGACTAAACACATGTTTTGTAGGTTGGAAGGAAGAAGGAAAATTATATATCACATAAATTATGCTACATACATGAATGGAGGATGAATAGATGTACGGATGGAAAAATAGACTGTTAATGAGGAATAAAAGAAGCATAAAATGATCCAAATTCTGATCAAAAGATAAATATGTTGAGTTTCTCAGGTCAAATGAAAGCAGATAATAGGATGAATGAACATTTCTGATTTGCCCAATTGCCTGTTTGTTGAAATAATAGCCAGAGTTTTAAAATTCTCAGTTTGCTTGTTACTGACTTTTATTATAAAAGTATTTTGGAATTATACCGTTCTTTCTAAAATTTTTTTAGGTTTTTAAAATTCTTTTTATTGGTTTTTTAAAATTATATATGACAGTAGAATTCATTTTGATATAGTTGTACAAGCATGGAATATATCTCTTGTACTTGTAAGGACCCCATTCTTATGGATATACATGATGGTGGATATTCACTATGCTGTATTCATAATAAATACATAGACTTTTAGTATATTTAAACTCAATTCCTTTTCCTCCTCCTCCTCTTTTTTTCCTCTTCCTCCTCCCTCTCCTCCTTTCATAGTGATGAGGATCAGATCCATGGCCTCACACTGCTAGGAAAGGGCTCTACCACTGAGATACACAGCCATCCCTCAATTCTCAACAGTGAAAAACTTGGCAAAATCATCTATATTGACTAATGCATGTTGAGTTACACAATATTCTTTTACAAAAATTTTAATTGTGATAAAAAAGCACATAACACTCTAGTAGAATGACTATTATTGAAAAAACAAAAGATAACAAATGCTGGTAAGGATATGGAGAAAAGGAAATCCATGCACAATGCTGAAGAGAATATAAACTAGTATATACATTATAGAAAATAATATAGAAGATCTTCAAAATATTAAAAATAAAACTATCATATGATCCAGCAATCCCACTACTTGGTTTATATCTAAAGGAAATGAAATAAGTATGTTGAAAAGACGTCTTCACTCACATATTTATTTCAACCCCATTCATGATAGCCAAGAAATGGAAACAATCTAAGTGGCCATCAGTTGATGAGTGGATAAAAAGGGTGTAGTACATATGCATAATGGAACACTTTCAGCCATAAAAAAATAAAATAAAATCCTATTAAATGTGACAGCATGGATGGAGCTGGAGATCATCAAGTTATATGAAATAAGTCAGGCACAGAAAGATAAGCACTATATGATCTTACTTATATGTGGAATCTGAAAACGTTGATCTCATATAGAAGAGAAGATCTTCTTTTCTTTTATTCTCACTCTTACTCCATCTCCTCCTCCAGACATTCATGTGAGCATGATTTTTCAAAAGAATTATCACCTGTTATTGTTCCTTACTTTTTCTCTCATGCTTGCACCTATTGTTTGGAATATTACAATCAGGATCAGTGAGAGTTTCCATGATCTGGTAAACAAAGATTAGCATTTCAGGTGGAGAATAGAGAAGTAGATGAACCCTCAAGACAAGATTCTTCTTTGTCTCTTTGTCTCTGATAAAGGCTACAAGTTCTGACATAAAAAGACAAGTGTCTTTAAACCACGTAATTTTTTTGATGTGGCTGCTCCTTGGCAGATTACCCCATGTGAGAATCTGTGCTTACAGAAAAATGTAATTACTGGTAATATAGCATTTTATATATACATTTATGTTATATAAGATATATATATATATATATATATATACACACACACATATGTATCTATATAAAGGATGGAGATATATATATATATATATATATATATATATATATATATATATATATATATATATATATATAAAGATTCTCCCTTTCCAGGAGAATCTTTATACAATTTTAAGACCTGTGTTGAGATTTGAGTTTACTCCCAGCTTGTTCCATTATATCACATAGATCCTCTATCAGATAAAAATCCCATAAGGTTGCACAAACGTGTCGCAAATAAAACTCCTCAAAATATTGAATTATTACCTTTAAAATATTATCTGTTGTCTCAGATGTATCAAGAAGCAGCTACTATTGAGACTTTATTCTTTTTTCTATGTGAAATCAAATTTTTTCAATGTACATGATATGACTTATAAAAAGTCTGTTGGTAGGCAAAATTATTTTTACTGTGACCAGAAGACTTTAAAATTGGTGGCAAAGGAGTTTGGATAGTCTCAGAGAAAAAGAATTGAGTATTTGAAGTAAGGTTTAATGGTCTAATTTCATGTGAAAATATAGGTGCAAGCTCAGACATATTTTGATACAAGTATCTGGGAACTAGATATTGAACTAAACAATTTACAGACCTTGGAATAAGTAGAAAATTACTCTTGAAACCATCTTAAAAAGCAAATGTAAAATTGATCACATTATAATAAAAATAATCATGACTAGCAAAGAATTTTAGGCATGTATGATGTGTATTGGAAAGGAAATTATTTTCTATATCTTGGATCATTTTTACCTCATACTAATGTTTAAATAATTATTCCCTCTTTTCAAATTTATATTACATTTTAAGCAGATAAATGAATCAGAAACTTTATTAACTAACATGTCAAATCAGTATACTGTAAATTAAAAAGTATAAGGAGGCTATAACTGATGATAAAATTCTAATGTTAGATGTCAATGTTACAGTATTCTACTAGACAATCATTTTGTTAAAATACTTTCTTCACAAGAGTTCTTATTTTCCTCCCTGATTTTATTTAAGTATATTTGCATGAAATCTTAACCATTTCCAATATATAACATCAATGGAAACATTTGTCTAGGCCATACAATTTACCAGGCTAAGAGAAGAGGAGTGAATGCTAATGTGCATAAACAATTCATCCTAGGACAATATACAAATGGACAAATATAAAAAAGAAGCAGAAACCAACTTATCACACTGTTAAGAATTCAGTCTGTGACTTTGTGTTCATCTATTTATTAACCAAGTTTCACTTGACTTAAAGTACCAAAGACATGAATCTTATTTTACTAAGAAAATACTTTGAAAGAAGCAAATTAGGATCCTGACACATTTTTCATTAGTTCTACCTGATTTTGAGATAATTCTATGTGTGATCTGCTCACAAAATGGAAAATGTAAAAGAAAGTTCTGACTTGCTGGAGGTGTAGCTCTGTGGTAGAGCTCTTGCCTAGTATGCAGAAGGCCTAGGTTTAATCCCCAACACTAAACAACAACAAATCCCAACCAGATTCAGTGACCTTTTGTATGAGAATAAAATAATTTCATGTTGTACTGTGAACTTTTCACAAATATTTCTTTACCAATTAATACAATCATCTTTAAATTTAAGAGCAACATATTCCAAATACTGGTTTTAATTTGAATTATTTCTGAAAAAAATAAATGACACATTTTCTTTTTAAAATCACATTACTATTAGGAATTGCAAGAGAAGTCTTTTGGAGTCTATTTCTCCAAAGGCTGAAGTATACTCACAGTAATGTAGAAAGATCTTCTTATGATGAATGAAATTTAGGTAAAATTTCTACCTAAGTAACATCACCAGTTAAGAACTAATAGACTATTTCACTTTATGCAAGAGTTCTGTTGGCTTCAAAAACAGAATAACTTTCCAAAATATCATAGAATCTTAGAGCTGAAATAAAGCTTAGAGATAATCTCTAAGGAACCTGAGACCACAAATCTTTAAAAAACAAAAATTAATAAAGAGTAAGGAAACAATACAGATATTATGCAAAATCTGAAAACTACTGCTTTGAAAGGATTTAGAAGAGACAAAACTTGCAGGAATATCCAAGAGGAAACCATTTAAAAATCACAAATAAACAAGATACAACATGAAAAATGGGGCATTTTGGACACATGGTCAAGATTTTAAAATCATAAGAAAAATACAATGGAGTAGTTTACATTAGTCAAAAACTTAGATAAAAGGTACAATTTCCTAAGAAAATTATAAATGGTGTAAATGTATGCAATAAGAAATAAATAATCAAACTGATCACTATCACTCAAAAAAAAAAAAAGGAATCAATTAGAAAAAAGATTCACCCCAAATGAGTTATAGGCAATTTCTACAAAAATAAAAAAATTTATAATTGATTTAAATGTGTCAAAGAAAAGAGACAAAACTCTCTAGCTCATTTTATATAACTTATAAAACTTTGCTATTGCATGTCGGCCTCAAAAAAGTAAAACACCCACATTTTTAACCAGCATCATTTATACTTACACATTAAAAAACACTATATTCAATACAATCTCAATCTAGAGTGATTTATTCAAGGTTTGCCACTTAAAATCCTATAAATTTAGTGAATGTACCCACTAATAAGAAAGGACACATGATAATTCCAAAAGAGCTTTCCTTATTAAAAATTTCCAAAAATCTTTCTATTTTAATTACTCGTTCCAGGTAGACTATCAATATGTCATATATGTCTCTGATAAATAATGTAATAGAAGGTAAAGTGTTATATTCCCTCCAAAATAATTAACATTTAAAAGATAATTTTAACTGTAAATATTACTTTCTTGCTTTCCTAATCACTATGTTTCAAAATACCACTGGGAAATTCAGAGTCTCAATTAAAAATTTAATAAAAATACACACTACTAAAGTTCATAGCAATCTTCATTGATATTGGCTGACAACCTATGTATGATGAGTATCACATTTTAGCACTAGCTGTACAAATCCTAGTTACAGAATAACTTTGCAGAACTTCATTCCGTTAACATATCATTGAACAATTCTAAGTAATGGAGCTGAGCAATTAGCATAGCAGAGAGGCTCCAATCAGAACTAGACAGCTAACTCAGACATAAGGTTAGTAAGTCTGACAATAGGTTTATCCAGATTTAAAGAGCACAGTTGAGGAAAGTGAAAAAAAAAGTTTCAAATAAATTTGCAAATTTGAGTGATTGACGTCCTGTAAGCTAAGTGACCCAGGGTGGAGGGATTTGTACATAAGTATCCAAATCATGCACTTGGACCCATCAGTTAGATTTAGAATTCTTAAAGGATATACTATCTTCATTGAGAACATTCAGTCTCTTCTAAAAATGCATTAATTTGCTAGGCGAGCTATAGATGGTAATTGATAGTCCTTACTTTAACCCTTAAAGTCCCAAGTTTTCAATTCTGTGAATATTTCAATAAAATTGACACAGATACTATAAAATGGGTTGGAAATCATAATTTAGATATTGCATGTTATTATATAAATTAATATTGATAATATATTTTATATTATAATATAATTATACTATACACTGTATAATATATTTAAGTTTTTAGGTTTCCAATTCTGGGACAATGGGACAAAATGATTCAAGGTAATATTCAATTCCAAAACTGTGTGAAGACAAATGTTCTTCAAGTTCAATGCTTTATCTCATCTAGATCAATTTAGATTTTATTTTATGCAGAATAAAAAAGATGGGCTAATTGCAGTTTTCCTTAACTACTAGTGAATTCAGCAATGATATATATATAGCCTTAATTGCTTAGATCCCTCACCCACAATTTTTTGACACCATAATCAGAAGATCAAAATAAGAATGTAAATGTTCTAGGTAATAGTACATATGTAATTTTATATCCATCAGATACAGTATAATTAAAAGTTAAGAAAGTATCTTTTAATTGACAGTGTAACATGCATTACGCTTCATTATTTTTGTTTCAAAAATATTTAAAATATAAAAGCACTCCATGAAATAAGATTTTATTTGCAAGAAAAATTATTTTACCTCCTTAGGAATGTAATGCATTATATCTGTTTTATTTATATGATAATTTATTTCCAAAATTTAATCAAATGCTCTGTTTTCTTTAAGGCTTATACAATGCAAGATGATACCTACCTTTTTAGGAAAAACCTCTTACTGAAGTGGAAGGTAAATTCTATAGTAATTCACTATATTTGTACTTTCCAATTTCGCTTAAAATATATTTTCTTTAAAATAAGCTTCAGTAGTTGCCACAAATAACATAAATGGCAAAAGAATAAAAAAATCCAGTTTATTACATTAAATTGGATGCTTCAAAATAATTTCATCAAAAAGGATAGATGAAAATTTTTCATTTTCAAAGTTATACACATCTAAAGTAGAATTATAAACTTGTTTGTAGATCTACAAGATAAGATTGTCTTGTGAAATTATAACTTAATTATTCATTTCTGGTTTAGAGATAATTTGGATTATTTTGAAAGAATTCAAAAGAATAAATATTGATGATCTACACATTCAACTAATTTCATATGACAGATATTAAATAAAATAAGCACCATTTGAACAGGTATTTTTGGTTAAATGGTTTCACACACAGAATCTTCACATGGTATGATATAGATTGTGTGGTGTTTATTACAGTTGTAAACATTTAATGGTTGATAATTAAATAGCATCCGTATTTGAATATTGCAAAATTTAATTAAACATAACACACCGCAGATGTGAGATTTAAATTACTATTTATAATTACATGTAAAATACAACTGCTAATATAATCACATGGAATTTTGAGAGAAATTTGCAATTTCTTCTCATTTTAAATATTTTATTTTTAATTGCTTGCTCTATTTTTTATTATTAAACATTTTGACAAAAATGTTAAATATGTTCATGAATGTTGGTTCTGAGTGAAGGAATATTATCTCAGAAGTATTTTTAATATGTTGATTCCAAAGACACAGTAAAAATAAAAAGAAGAAAAAGAAAGAAAAGAAAATAGAAATAGACTTTCATCTAACTACAAATAATTCAATTAAAAGAAAATAAGAACTAGTCCAATTCTCATTGGATATATAAATAACTAGGAAGAAAAATTAAAAGGATTTTATTTTTCTTTAGTTACAGCATAAGTAACTCACATATTTGCATAGTAGTTATCCAAAGCCACCAGTGTAATATTGACTTAAAGGAATCGTTAAAAATTTCATATGTAACATCTATCAAATACTGAGAAATTTTCAGCATCCTTTATTCTTTATTAAAGATATATTTGATTTTTATCTATAATGTATAGGAAATAAAGTGAACATGGAGTATTTTATAGTTGATTACACACACTAACTGATTACACATATCATTTAATGTGCCTTCCATAACAGTAATTTGTGCTACATTACCTCTATAGAGTAGGAAAACAAAAAGGGAATGTGCCAAAGACTAAATTCAATTTGCACCATTTTGTAATACTGAACAGCTGCAATATTTCAGGATCACAAATGTTTACAATGAGAATCGTGGTGTCAGTGAGGACTGAGATCAGAAAGGCAAATGGCTAATCTTCAAGTGACTAACAAAGAATGGCTTGAACTTCCATATTGCTCTAGCATAAAGAAAGGCACAATTTATTTTTAGTAAATTATGGGAGTGAATTACACCCTAATATCAAAATAAATTATCCTGGTCATTCTTGATTAACACTTCTCTTGACACTATTGTATTGCAAACAATTACTAAATTTAAAAATCTGCAGGTGGGCTGAAAGGAAACTATAAATAACACATTCAACAAGAAATAATTTGTCAGATCATATATGCTTATTCTTTGCATATATATTACCGTATTTGTCCATGGCATTCTAAAGTAGATGAAACACTCTCAAAGTTATCATTCAAAGAGATGATTCTGATAAAGAAAATAGATGGATCCTAGCAATGGAGCTGTCCATAAGCATGTGACAGTTTCTTATTTACATGTTGCTCATGTTTATGCATGTTCAGAAGAATACAGCTGCTACCCCATTCTCCAGAAATCACAGACACCGGTCAAGTCTACAAACAGCCACATTTGAGCTTGTAATGTATTTATCATGAAAGGCAAAAGCTCTAATGGTAGGGAGGGGGGAAATCGGCACAATTTGCTTTGAAAAGATAACGGGCATTTTTCAAAAAAACAAATACTGTGTATTCAATTCAGCTCCTTTAGGTGCTTTCATGTTATAGGAATTCTGCTGGTGATGAAAACAGAAACCAGCCAATCAAATGGCAGTACCCTGTGCTATCCAAAGTAGAAGCCTAGTGTTTAAAATAACCCTGATGAATTATTCATAGAGCTGATGTTTATGCAAATTAGAGAATCATGCATCCACCTGACCACCAAGGGAAGAAAAAAACATAGGGAGAAAAAAAAAAACCACCATGCTTTTAGCATTCTCCAGAACCTATGTAATCAAATGATAATATTCTTTCATTAAATGCATCAAGGAATTACAATCCTTACCTGGTTAGTTTGTAGGGCCTTCAGATTTTCTGGATGAAATAACTGACTGTGCGTGCAACCAATAAAACCGAACTGAAAAGCTGATTAAGGGCACTTACTTAATGCAAAGCCACTCACTGAATATTCATATGATGCCTGTGTTTATGCAAATTAAAGCAAAAGAAAGCCCACGGGGATTGGTTGCCATAGCCCACAAATACTGTGTACAGCACAAAATATAGAGAATAGTTACAAATAAATCTTGAAATTCATAGCTTTGAAGCAACAAAGCAAAAATAGTAAAATATTAAAAAGCCTAGGTGAATTACAGTTTTAAAGTGTTTTATTTAATCATATTACTTTAGAACTACTGGTTATTCTTATCATGTAATGATCTATAATTACCTTAAGGCTAAAAGATACCATCACTTGTGTTTGTCAGCTTTATTTATCCCACAATCATTCATCTGAGCAGATCCTTTAAGTATAGTAAAGAAAGAAACAATTATAATAAAGGTGTAATTCAATATAATAATAAGCAAAACCCAGAGCTATGTATGGCCCTATATTCAGTGTTTCATGTAGTAAGCGTTCAGTTGTAAAAATCTTACTAGTGAATGATATATCAATGAAAGACCTCTATTTGAGGTCTCCAGTGAAGACCTCCTTGTTTCTTACTATTTATAGATATCTGCTTCATTTGAAAAGAGGATTGTTTTATATTAGATGATATACTGTGAAACTTTTGGCCAAGAAGATTCTGGAACACATAGTTTTAAATTTTAAGGATTTCACTTTTGCAAACTAAATACAATAACATTTTCTGAAATGCATGCTAATGTGTCATGTACTAAGCACAGAAAAAATTCGAGTCCTTACATAGGTGAAAACTAATTGTAGGCACTGACATGAGGCATAACATTTAAATGATACAATGCAAGTTTGACATAAATGCTTTACATAAACAAGGATCTTCTTTGGCTTTTATTTCTTAAATAAGTAAGCAATAAGTAAGTAGAGATGACTGAAAATGCTGTCATTTATCTAAATATTTTTTCTTTTGTCTGTCTATTTTCTGGCATACACTTTTAAAACTTAAAAAAATAAGAGGGCAGTATTCTCCATAGCAGTTACCATTGTCTAAAGAGTGTTCAATATTTCTCAGTATTTTCCCAGAAATTCTCACATCCTCACTTCATAAGCACTTTGGTCTCTCCCACATAATGTAGAGTGTTCAAGTAATTTTGAAAAAAAAATTAAAGCAACTTAAGTATCTCTGCAAAACTGGCTATGGTTATAAATGCTATAAAATCTGGGTCTGATTCTTGAACATTGTTTTCCTAGACGAAATTTAAAAAGATATTTCTTTGTGGCAACTCATCATTGCCTAATTACAGCTTTGATGATTGCAAAAAACCTTCCTGTCTTTTAAAGTTTCTCCTTGGATTTCCGTAACAGTAGTATTCATAAATATATATTTTGTACATAGACATATTTTCTATAAAACACATTTATTTATTTATTCTAATTAATGTATCCTTAAAATTCTCTTTTGCTGTGTTTCAGAATTGACTTGAAACAATGTAGTTAACATATCTAGAATTAAGAATAAAGTTAGCAAAATTTCAGAAACTGAATTTTCATTGTTTTTATTGGTTCCTCCATTTAATCTTTAAATTATTGTATTCATATGTGTCTGTTACAAATTACAGAATAAAACTAATAAATAACTAGTAGTACATCTGATTTTTTCATCATGTAATTCTTTTTCTTCTATTGATTTGAGTACATCATAAGAAGGTAGGTGATCTGGTAATTTCTTAAAGCTTTTAATTATAGAATCCTAAATTAAAAGCCTCTAAGAAATGAATGTTTTGGCTATTCAGAAAACAATTGGTATTTATTAAGCTTCCTTGTCTCCACAAAAAATAGTTTTTGAAAAAATGTCCAACTTTCAAATTAAAATCTAAACAGGTTTTACCAACACTATTGCTTATTTAAATTGTATTGGCCATTCTTTTGTTTGCAGTAAAACTAAGGCCTCTTTCAGGATGATATTTCTATTTTCAAAGAAAACACACACACACACACACACAAACACACACACACACACACACACACACACACACACACTCCTCAAATGAACTGCCAGAGGAAAATGTAAGTAGGTATCGTTAATGTCATCTTTGTCCAATTCCTGGTATCATTAGTGGGATTTTTCTCTTCTTTTCTTGGATTGAATCTCTTAATCTCTGGCCCTTGTACAACTCTGGGGTATTTCTGACAACTTTAAAATATTTATAAACCAAATCTAAACTGCCCTAGGCCATGGTTGCCTCAGATCTCTTATCTTGTATCTGTGCAGAGCAAGAGCAGCTTAGTCAGTGGAGTAAAAAAATCAAAATAGTCTACTCCACATGAAATAAACCAATGATTTTGAGACTGAGTTAAGTGGTTTAAATTATGGATTCATAATTGCCAGTTTCATAATTCATTCAATTTTTTACTCTTTGAGCATGACAAAATCCTGAAGTACTATTTGTAAATTCTTATCAAGATCTCATAAAGAGACAAAGTTCAGCTCATTTGCCCTTTATGTTAGAAGTCTGAGATTCTCTTTTGAAGACAACTCATTGGGTTTCATGTAATCAATCAAAAAAATGTGAATGAATATATATAGACAACTAAAACTATATAAATTAATCAATTAACTGAAATTGGTAGTCCTTTTTCTCAGATATAAAATTTAGTATATAATGTTCCTTTCTGGAGGGTGGTGTCGTACTGGGGATTTAACCCAGGGGTGTCTTACCACTGAGCCATGTCCCCAGTTCTTTTATTTTTTTATTTGGGACAGGGTCTCATTAAGTTGTGTAGGACCTAAGTTGCTAAGATCAGCCTTGAACTTGGAATCTTCCTGTCTCAACTGCCCAAATCACTGGGATTATAGGCATGCATCACTGCACCTGGCCTGATACATAAATGTTTCTAAATGAAAATTAGTTGCAAACATTTAAGAATACACAATTTTATGTTGAATAAAGAACTTTCTATTTCTCTTGAAAATCAGGTGTATCACAGAACCTGAACTGACATTGCTACAGTAACAAACCTCTTGAAGCCAGGTAGAGAATGTTGTTGTGAATGGATCATCCTGAGTTCTCTGCTGGAAATCCTCACCAGTAAACTTCTTTCTTTTATGCTACCCATCTGACCTGTTGGCATTTGAAGTAGGGTTATAAAATCTGGAATAGTGCTAAATTGTGAGAATATTTTCAATCCATTGCACTTGGATGATATATATGTTTTCATTTGATAGATGTGTTTACAAATTTATTATACAAGTAATCCAGAATAAATGGCAGCCTGTGCAAAAGGTAGGCTGCCACAAATTAGCCAGACTACTTCAATGTGTGTTTGACAAGTCTGTTTATACTGGATATTTCCATTCTATCCTTTTAATAAAAACATTATCAACTAAATGTCTCTAGTAGAGAAACCAAATAAAATATTAGTTCTAATATCTTACAGATCATTTCCTGATAGCATATTTATTTTTTTCCTGATAGCATATTTAAACATAACACACACACACACACACACATACACATACATCCTAGGTACACTAGGAATCTTATTAACTGTTCACAGTATCAAAGAGAGGATTTCTGGGTTCTTTTGGTTGCTTCCTTGCTTCAATTTTCAAATGCCTAAATTTCCTGTAGTGCATTCATGTTTTTGTCGGGTATTATAGTCCACTAACTCTCTTCCTACCATTATGATTTCTACGTTATACTCCTCATCTCTAACTTGGGAAGGGTAGAGGAGAAAGAAAAAGAAATAGTTCTGGAATATTCCTGAGAACTGCCTCATCCTCTCCTCCATGTACAAGATTAGAGTCACAAGGTCCATATGAACCTTTGCCAAGAAAACTTACAATCTCCCAGTTCAATCCTGTCTCTGTAATGGCGATATAGTCTACTCCACACTCTCAACTAGAATAACTAATAAGGTATAGATAAAGGTAGCAATTTACCTGAAGTAGCGTTGTTTTCTTGATTTAGTCCTTAGCAAGCATTGCCTGTAAGAGTAGGAAAGTACCCTGATAGATAACACCATTCTTCTGAAGAATAGTACATTGATAGATTGGTTTTGGTTTAAAGGTTTTATTTCCACAGGAACAAAATATTTTAAATCATCTTTTGTGGGGGACATATACAAGGGCATGCCATAGAATGGTGCCGAGCTACCAGCTCAGGCCTGGCCACGCTGCCCTGGGAGAGCCATCACCCTGCCCTTATTGGCTGACCTCTGCTTCCGTGTTCGTGGACAAGACATGGACAATGGATACTTTCCTATCTAAGTGTCCCTGTGCATCCTGCTTCCGCATTCTTTGCTCAGAAATAAGACACCTACCCCCTCCTCTATATAAGCTTGTATCTCTCCTCAATAAATCAGTTCCTGCTTAAGACAGAAATCTCCGGCTCGGGCGTGGTAATTGCGTGCCGGACGACTTTACCTTTCTCAGCCGTTGTGTTGGGGACTCCCGGGGATCCCCTCCTCCCCGCTGGCCGAGGGGGGAGACTAATACCTGGCTGGGAGGACCCCCACAATCTTTAGGGGTTACAATGCTTCCTAAACATTAGACTCTTATGGTAGATAAAGTTGGGAATCTAGTGAATAGAAAACTAGTCATTCTCTGCCCCCAAGACAAAAAATGTGCCAAAAATGTTTCTTCCTCTGTCTTCTTCCCTCTGATTGGTTTGTAAGGATCCTGTGTCATATTTCTAAAGGTGCTCATATTCAGCTCTCTTGGGCAATATCCCTGGCTTTTGATTTTGTTTTCTCCTTGTATCTCAAAACTTATTTTCACTGCTTCCTTTTCTTTAAGGGATCTGATTGATGTCTGGTTCGTTCAAGTTATCTTCATAAATTCACTTGAGCAACAATTTAGTAGATAATAGAAGGGTCAATAGTGGAGACAATTTGGTTCAAATGAACCCTTTCTCAAAACACCCTTCAAATCTCACTATATAAGCAAGTATCTTCCAAACCAATATTGGTTCTGTGGCATCTGATTTAAGCTTTGAAACCATAAAAAGGAGATGCTGTTAGAGTCTATTTAGTTAAAAATAAATACATTTTAAAACATGATACAGATCTAATTTTAGTGAGGAAATGAGGAATGTCTAATTTAACCTATGGTTAAATACTACAATATGTAATATTGTTGCAGCCTGGAGTCTCATTTCTTAGGGTAACTTCTGAATTGTACACTTCAGGGCACAGACTGATGTTTTGAGGAGAACATTTGTAGAATATTAAGCGACCACTGTGTTAAGGTTAGTGTTGTGCTACAATATGAATGTTATGATGTATCTGTTGAAATCCAGTGTCTGTTTGCATCATGATATCCCCATTTTTTGTTTTTTGTACCAGTAATTGACCCAGGAGTGCTTAACTACAGAGCAACATCCCCAGCCATTTTTTTTTTTTTTTTTTGGTACTGGGGATTGAACTCAGGGGCACTTGACCACTGAGCCACATCCCCAGCCCTATTTTGTGTTTTATGTAGAGACAGGGTCTCACTGAGTTGCTTAGCACCTCGCCATTGCTGAGGCTGGCTTTGAACTCGCAATTCTCCTGTCTCAGCCTCCCTGAGTGCTGGGATTACAGGCTTGAGCCACCACGCCCGGCTCCCAGCCATTATTTAAAGTTTTGAGACAGGATCTCATTAAATTGCTTAGAGCCTCACTATGTTGCTGAAGCTGGCCTTGAACTTTCAATCCTTCTGCCTCAGCCTCCCAAGCCACTGGGATTACAGGCAGGTGCCATCACACCCTGCTGATATCCCTGTCTTTATTGCTACCACTTTCAGACTTAAAGCCTGTTCTTTACCTTTCTCAAAAGTTTAACAACTTGACTTAAAAATTTCATCAACCCACCATCAATAATAAATCTCAAAGAGAGAACTATGCTTTTTGTGTCCTAATCTCAGATGAGAGGAATGGAGTGAGTTAATCCCATCTCCTGAAAGAAGGACTACTGAGGGGCTGGGGATGTAACTCAGTGATAGCATACTTGCCTAGCAAGAGCAAGGCCCTGGGTTTAATCGCCAGTGCAGAGAAAGAGAGAAAGAGAGAGAGAGAGAGAGAGAGAACAAAAAGAAAGAGAAAGACTATTAAAGAATTTGTGATAGTCTAATTCCTAGGTCCTTGATCCACTTTGAGTTGAGTCTTGTGCATGGTGAGAGATAAAGGTTTAGTTTCATTTTGCTGCATATGGATTTCCATTTTCCCAGGACCATTTGTTGAAGAAGCTCTTTTCTCTAGTGTATGTCTTTGGCACCTTTGTCTAGTATGAGATAACTGTACTTATGTGGGTTTGTGTCTGTGACTTCTATTCAGTTCCATTGGTCTACCAGTCTATTTTGGTGCCAATACCATGCCATTTTTTGTTACTATAGCTTTGTAGTGTAATTTAAGGTCTGGTATTGTGATGTGTCCTGCTTCACTCTTCTTGGTAAGGATTGCTTTGGTTATTCTGAGTCTCTTATTTTTCCAAATGAATTTCATGATTGCTTTTTCTATTTCTATAAGGAATGATGTTGGGCTTTTAATTGGAATCACACTAAATCTATATAGTGCTTTGAGCTTTCAGTAGTATGACCATTTTGACAATATTAATTCTGCCTATCCAAAAGCATGGGAGATCTTTCCATCTTCTAAGGTCTTGTTCAATTTCTTTCCTTAGTGTCCTCTAGTTTTCATTGTAGAGGTCTTTCACCTCTCATTAAATTGATTTCCAAGTTTTTGTTTTATTTTTGTTTGAGGCTATTGTGAATGGGGTAGTTTTCCTAATTTCTCTTTCAGAGGACTCATTGCTAATATATATATGCATTTTGATTTATGGGTATTGATTTTATAACCTTCTACTTTGCTGAATTCATTTATTAATTCTAGAAGTTTACTGGTGGAATTTTTTGGATCCCCTAAGTATAGAATCATGTTATTGGCAAATAACGATAGTTTGAGTTCTTTTTCTATTTGTGTCCCTTTAATTTCTTTCATCTGTCTAATTGCTCTGGCTAGAGTTTCAAAGACTATGTTAAATAGCAGTGGTGAAAGAGGGCATCCTTGTCTTGGTTTTAGAGGGAATGCTTCCAATTTTTCTCCCTTTAGGATGATGTTGGCCTTGGGTTTAGCATAGATAACTTGTACAATGTTGAGGTATGTTCCTACTATCCCTGGTTTTTCTAGTGTTTTGAACATGAAGAGGTGCTGTATTTTGTCAAATGCTTTCTCTGCATCAATTGATATAATCGTATTGCCCTAGGTACATGTATGACTACACATATGATGTGACTCTACATCATGTATAACCAGAGAAATGAAAAGTTGTGCACCATTTGTGTACAATTAAGCAAAATGCATTCTGCTGTCATGTATACCTAAGTAGAATAAATAAATCAAAACAATTTGTGAACATATTTTAAAATTTTCAGTGAAAAGAAATAGCAAAGTTTTAATATACTTATAGTTAATACTTCTGAGTCAATTTATATCTTAGAAAACTTTAATGTAGTGAAGTTTTTGTTTTAAATCCTAATCTATTTATAGACCTTATTTACCCCCTTAACATTAAAATTTGGAAACTAATAAATTTTGTGGTGAAAAAACATTTATGTGAAGTTGGTCATTATTTGTTTCACTTTTTTTAGGCAACATTAAACGAGTCTTGTACTCGTTCAACAACCATTTATTGAATAACTATGATAGGCTAACTCACTCTCCTCGAAGGATATGATGTGAAAGTTTCTCAGATTATACTAATTCTTCACCTGTCTAGGGTACACTTCATGCTCTGATGAGTTATATTCCTATGACCTATGATTTAGCAACTTTCAGTTGTGCCTTTACCCCTATCCACCAGTTTCTTACAAAGCTTCCTCTGGTGTATTCCTACAAAATTATGTAGACTGAAAAGGGTGCCCATAACTATACCTATTACTCCTGTTCATCAATCTTCAAAAGATAGAATAAATGCTAGGATAACATGTATCAGCTCCTGATGTTCTATACCTACATAGTTAACACAAACGTATGATAATTTGGGACATTGCTTTGGTGAGTCTCTCCTTTCTTGCAATATCAGAATATTCCCTTGTTATTGGATTATTCTAAGAATACAAATATGTTATTATTTGTAACTCCCTTTATTTCAATTTTATCTTCATTATCGTCCTATTTCTCTATTCCCTTTTGCAAAAGATTTCTTCAAAGAGATGTCTATACTTGTCATCTTCAATTTCTTTGCTCTCATTATCTTGAATCTCCACAATCAGACTTGTTTCTCCAGTGCACCACTAAAAGTGGTATTCAGGTCACTAATGATATAAACCTTGCTGAATACAATAAGCAGTTCTACTCCTCATTGTATTTGATGCATCAATTGCATTTAACTTATATCTCATGACATATTACTACTGTGATGTCTGCTTCTTGGTTTCTTTCTCTTGGGCTCCTCATCGCCCTATCCATTGAACATTGCAGTATAGCAGGATTTAGTCCTATACCTCTTCTCTATCTATCTCAATCCATGGAGAAATTTATACTATTCTTAGACTAAAATATTTCAGTGTGGGCATCTTCAGTTAAGAAGCCTTTTCTGAACTTCAGAAGTGCTTAGTATGTTATCAACCCTTCAAGAGACCAATCAGCCATTTGGTGACGACTTGCTTTAATCAAATCATTTCTTCCCTAGAGGTGCAATTACATGTTGGGATGAACAAAGCATAACTAATACTTCAAAATTCCCTTCAGATCAAATGAAAGCTACTCTTCAGGGATTTTTGCTTAAAATCACACCTGGTTAGCTTCAACCTTTTCATTATCTTGCTTCTTCTCCCTTTCATTGGTTTCTCTTGGGAGCATTTCCTTAATAAATTGCCTGTGCATAAATACCTGGGTTAGGATTTGCTCCTGAAAAATCCAACCTGAGACACCATTATTAACACTGGCAAACACCTTGATCTTCCACTGGCCCCATCTCCTCAGAGTATACCTGCAACCGTTTGCATTAAACTCCAGCACTACAGTAGTAATCTATGTGAGAATCTGGAATCTCTGACACTACAATGCATTTACACTTAGAACCATCCCTGTGAAGATATTTTGCACTAATTATTTCTTTGATGTTTATTATAAGACACCCTTGTACTTTGACTTCTTCTGTTCAAATCTCAAATCCCAAGGTGGTGACTTATAGAAGATTTTGTTTTCAGGGTCACATTAACTTCTCCTGAATAAGGTGCATGATGTCTGAAAAACTCATACATGAGCAGTCAATCAAAAACAAATTTTGATTTTTATAAATAGCTAATTAAAAATACAAGGCTAAATATAAGTTTCAGATAATGTTGATGTCTATCAACAATCTAAATATAGGTACTGATAATCACCTAAAAATAAATACTAGTATTGAGTAATTACTCTTTTTAAAAAAGACTCTTAAATAATCACCACCTGTCATTCTAAGTTGTACTTTATTTGCTAAAGGAACATTCACATTTCATTCTTTATAATTCAAACCTTGGTTTAAGAAAAAGCCTCATTAAGATCTGAACTGAAATAACTTTGGATTTGCTTTTTCAGTTACACTGATTTTTTTCCTGTTTTAATTGCTCCCTAATTTCTCTATTATTGCTGCATGTCCTAAAATAAATTTTCCATCTGCTCTTTCCATGTTTGATTGTCATATTGGTTCTCTTTGAAACTGCTAAATAAGCAGCTTTTCTAATCACAATTTGTGGCTGTGATGCATTTCAATGCTCACTGTGCATGTAGAAAAGCCACTTGCTGTTAAAAATACAGAATAAATTGAATATAGCTGGATAATTCCATTTGCGGGTATAGATTGTATTCTGCAGCAGTTTTATTCCCACATTTAGTATTTTTTCTAGTGAAATGAACAATTTCTTGGGGAAAATGATTAAAAGAGAATTGCAAACACCATGCATCCTTTTCTTCAAGTTTTTCTCCAAATTTTACCCAGTTCTCAAAACTTTTCAGTTCAATTAAAAACTGAACAGTTTCTGACCACTTGAAAATGAGTATCATCATATAATCTGTCTAGACAACTTTTTTTTTTTAATTTTTTTTTTTTAGTTATAGATGGACACAATGTCTTTATTTTATTGCTTTGTATGTGGTGCTGAGGATCGAACCCAGGGCCTCACGCATGCGAGGCAAGCGCTCTACCGCTGAGCCACAGTCCCAGCCCCTGTCTAGACAACTTTTTGAAAAGGTAAAGTAACATGTTGCTCTGTGAACATATTTCATACTTCTGAGTAATGAGTTCACATTAAAGTGACTAGAATAATAGTTATTTCAGAGATTAACAAGTAATTAATCTTGTAAAAGATAAACCTTGCACAATTAAAGCACAGATGAAGTATAAAATTAATTTATATTTAAAAAATGCAAACATAATAATGAAGGAACACACATTTTTCAATAGTAAATTTGATTTTCTGTACAAGGCAATAGAACAATTCAATGATTTGGCTCTTCACTCATTATTTCCATGGCTATTAGTTTTTTGTTTTGTTTTGTTTTTGCTTTTTTAGTAGTAAGCATTGAACCCAGGGGTCTCTACCACTGAGATATATCCCCAGTTCTTTTTATTTTGAAGACAGAATCTTGCTAAGTTGCTGAACCTGGCTTCAAACTTGTAATTCTCCTGCCTCAGTCTCCTGCCTCAGTCTTTCGAGTTGCTGGGATTATAGGCAAGCTCAACTGCACCTAGATCGTGGACATTAATTTGTAAGCCAATATTTTAATCATTCAGAAACTTATAATAAATACAAATTTAAAAAAAACTCTCCTCTTAGATTAGTAACTTTTGGGAAGGTAATTTGGCTTTATACCATTTCAACTTTAAAAATGCCAGTATTTTTTAGTATACTTAAATTCATCACAAGCAAGTTATTCTAAGGAAATAATCAGAGGTGCATTTAAAAACATGCAATTGATGATATCTATTTCAATGCAATTTGTGATAACCATACCCTTTTAAATTATTTAATCCAATAAGAATGGATTGGTTTAATAAATAAGGGTATATCCATATGTGGAAAATTATTTAGAAATTTTAAAAAATCATTTAACAAGAACACCTAAAGTCCTCTGTAAACGCTCACAAAATATAAGAATGTCATAAAATAATATGTTAATATGACTATAATTTAATATGAATATAGATATAATATGAACATAAAATTATTATAAGATCATATAAAAGTGAAATTTTTTTTTCTGTGTTGTGAAATTTTTGGTAATTTTAATTCCATCTTTACTTCCATACATTTTCCAAATTTCTACAGTGGTAATATTGCTTTTTAATTACAGAAAAAATACAAAAATTATTCTTTAAGTTATTTATGTTGTAATATTAAACCACTTTGCTTTATACATAGATCAAAGGAATGATTGAACACTAGCTTAATTAATCAATAGGATCACTGTAGATAGAAAAATATAGGCATGTGACCTTAAGTTAGAGTGATAGGCTTGGAGGAAGTCAGGAGTTCGTAGTATTGTTTAAATTTTAGAGTAGTTTTCAACATGAAGACACTGAGAAATGGTTACCTTTTCACCTCTTGTATTAAACAGAAATGTGTGTGTGCAACTTGAATCTATGGGATGATATTTCTGTATTCCAGGGCTGTCAATCCCTCACCTTTCCAGAACACTAAACCAATAAAGTGAATTATTTTCAAGAATAACGAAACAGAGAAAATGTGATCCATAAATTGACTTCTTTGTTCTGCCAATTGACTAAGTGACACTTAGTCATCTCTAAGTGCCTGGAGAAAATAAAAGGCATTTCTTTTGTGAAGCTGATGAACAATTAGGCAATTGTAAAGCATTGAACTACAAAGTGGAGAATGCAGTATAATATTGTTTTATGTGTCTTCTCTCCTTTGCTCTTTTTATTTTTATTTTTGGAGAAGAAATGCTTGAGGCAGATATTTTACTCTGCCTCCTACTCTAGCTTTTAAAATAATGA
>PVHX01008793.1:0-80900 GCA_004024805.1 Geosciurus inauris
CCCGCCGGCAGGAGACAATAATCACGCCGTTGTTCTCAGAAAGCAATCTTTATTTTGTTGAGCGCTCTTCTTGCCTTCCTTGGTTCTCTTTTGTTCTCTCTCGTTCTTCCCCCCAGCCTCCTTCTATATACTTTTCATACAGCAGGAAGTATTACCGAGCAGAGTTACAACCAATTAGCAGGAATAGCATTATCAAGCAGGAGGGGAATGCATGAGCAGAATACAGGCGTGTATCAGAGCAGGCAATGCCCACGAGCCAAGCATGCACAGTGACGTTACCGCCAGCCAATGCTGTGCACTTCCTTAAGTTGTCCACTTGTTTACTGCAAGTTTCTGGCATATAGCCAGGTCGCCATCTCGAAAGGGCAGGGCAGCTCCCGGGCCCAGAGAGCCTGCCCCCAACACAGATGCACAGATAACAAAAGCAAAGATGAATAAATGGTATTGTGTCAAACTAAATAAGTTCTGGAAAACAAAGGAATGAATCATCAAAGTGAAGAGATAAGGTGTAGCTACACAGAAGGAGTATTGGACTATGTCACCTTAAAAGAAAGAGAGAGAGGAGAGAGAGAGAGAGACACCAACATTTGGCTTTAATACCCTGATAATAAATCATATTTCAAAATTTTCCAGGTATTCTCAAAACATTAATTTTTCTTTTTAATGGTTATTCCAAAAGCAGGCAAAGGTTAAAATCTACTGCATTTAAAACATATTGCAATTCTTGAGAAGGCATGATGGAAATTAGCTCGCTTTTTAAAGTTATGGAATATAAATTCATCAACTAGCATTTATTTCAATCAATTTTTAAAGAATCATAGAAGAAAGCAAATAAACATCTTTTTCTCTGAAGCAAGTACCACTGAAAGTGGTACACAATCACTTCCCAATACTTGAACATATTCAAAGGCTTCTTTTCTTCACACTCTTAGAGATGTCTTCCCTCAAGTATCAATTTTAAAAAATACACAAGTCTCATCTCAAATAAATTTCGTTACTCATGAAGATACAGAGCTTTAGGTGGACCAAAAACATAATTTTTCTTGATTGAGCCATGTATTTACTACTTTAAACAAAAAAATCCTGCTTGCTGTTGTATGACAGGTCTCTGCCCACAGTCTCTTATCCCTTCCTTCCCTTACACCTGGACATTAGCTGCTTTCACAGGAATCCTTGCCCCAATAAAGATCAAAGGCCCTGTGCACTCATCTTATTCTGGGCAATATAAGGGAGGGGAGGGATGCAAACATTATGGCTTTGTTGTACACAGATCCTATCCAGTCTTGGGAGTAGGGAGGAGCACACATAAGTTCAACTGCTTGGTGCAGGTGCACTATTGGAGAGGGCATCTACAAAGGCTATGACGATTTTATGTGTGGCCCTTTCTTCCAATTTAATACACTGCTTTTTCTTCTTACACTGAATTTATAATAATCATTATTGTGTTATATGCTTCCACTCTCCTGTTCCATAAATGCTCAAGGAGGTTCTCCTCATCAGAGAGATTCACATTGTCAATAAAGTGGACCAAACTCCTACATAATTTACTTCAGAATTTAGCACAAGTGCCTCTACCCCATGAAACCAGAGTTTCTATGTAGATGATGTGTATTGATTGATAAGTCAGAAACTTCAGTTTCAATAATACTGACTGCAGTGTTATCACCTTTTCGCCAATAAAATTCAGGAACATGCTCACTAATGTTTCATGTAGATTAATAATTCCAGAGCCCACCCTCTAGTTAGAGAGTCTATTCTCTTATTCCCCAGTCATCTGTAATTGATGATTATGACACTTTACAGATGGAAGACAGTCTTCCCTAGACATTTACCTTAGGATTTTGGACTTTTGCCCCTAACTTGGCTACCAAGCAAGTAAACCCATTTTGAGAGCAATTATTAGCTTTCCATTGAGTTCTTACTGAAACTGAAAACCTAACCCATGAATGCCCTTGTATTCTCAATTTGAGCAGGGTCACCCCAAATTCAACAATTAACAAAGTGTGAAGGGCCAAATATATCTGCTTAATAAGTGTAAATCAAAATCAAAGACTGCCTTTGGGGGAGATTTTATTCTCCCTTTACACTTGAAGTAGAATGCTGCCTCTAATGGCTCTTAACTCACAGAGGTTCCCATAAATAAACAGGACTATTCAATGATTTTTTTGCTAAATTAAAACCTGATAATGTTCACTGGGGTTTGCTTGGGTGGATCAAGTTCAGTAACAGCTGTATAGTACTGAAAATGTCATGGTCACTGTGCAAACTGGTCAGAACTCAAAGCCATTCTCATAGCTCTGTATAGTACTTTCCTTAACCCTGGTTATATTTTTCTTCTGACTGCTGGTCTATTGCCAACAGCTAGCTGTTTAGTAGAAAACCACAAAACAATACACTAAAGATCCCACTTTTTTGGCTATGTGAACTTTGGAAATAAATCATGGCTGTATTTGATTATTCATGTAGAAGTCCATAGTCAAAGCCCATTATTTGATGAGATCAACTGCTTAGAGAGATAGGGCTGCCCAGATTGTCTCCATTGCTGCCTGAGCCTGTGATAAAACTGCCTGTGATAATACACCCACCATTTCAGAGTGCATGAGAAATGAAAGACTTTATGTTTCTGAAGTAAGCTATCACTTTTGACAATAGTTGTAATTCCTACTCAAAGTTGACCTGCTCATCTCCTGTCAGGAAAAGCCATATCACACATGCATGGTCCACACCCACCCAGGCATATGTTGACCTCTGACCACCTCTGAGGGCTACCTGAATGAGCTTTTGATACCTTTTCAGGTTATTGTATTGTTATAGTCTGATCAGGATAGTAGACATTATTGTCTAACCCTTGAAACTAATCTATGTTATTTTTTAGCTTCTTAGACCTTAGTCTGACAAAAGTACGCAAAAGACACTCAACAATGGGCTAATAGTCAAGAAATAGAATGTATCTGTCATATTCTTTACCTTCCACAGACATCTGGCATTGTTTGATTGCTGAAACAATCTCCTCAAATGGTGACTCAAAAAAGATATTCTACTATACCTCCTTCACCTGTATGTGGCCCGCACACCCTGGTAAGGCAGTTTATTCACTTAATACAGATGTTCTAAGAAAGAGATCATATCATCTTGACTCCTTTCTGGGTCATGTCCAACATAAAAGTGATGTGGGATAACAGGCCTGCTCTTAAATTCAAAATTCCATTCTGACCTCTCCTAGGTATGGTGTTTCTTTCTTTTTCTTTAACAAGCCTGAGTAGCAGCCTGGCCTAAATGGAGCTTAAGGGACTTAGACTTAAATTTGCATTAGCCTCCTGGAGTTTTTTATTGGATTGACATGACTCTGGTTTATAAGGATAAAGAACATTTTTGAGCATACAGCTTGTCAAGTTCTATAATGAATAAGCTGTGTAGACCAAAGTGAGGGACACAATCAGTCTCTATGAGTTTAATAAAAATGATGTCCTTGTAGCCCTTGCACTTGGCCATTCCTGATCAAAGTTCTGAGACAAAGTAGGAGATAATTGAGAATGAAGTGAGATTATAGCTATTAGAATGAATGGCTCTATTTTTCTGGAAGTAGAAGTAGAGCAATAACTTTACTTGGGAAAGGGACATCCTCAGACTCCTAGAAATATGCAGAAGGGATGGATATTAATGATCCTTTTCTTCTAAAATTACTTCTGGAGTTTCCTTCATGAAAGAAAACACTCTGGTATAGATCTCCCAAACTGGGATAAGTGCCTTAAATTTAATTAACTGCTGGAGTGGCCATTCCTTACCTGATGACTCTTCTCACAATTTGATCACCATTCTCTTAATATTCCCAATGAGTCTACTAGAAACAGTGGAGGATGCATCCCACACCCTACACAGAACACCTGTCAGTATCACCAAGACCATCTCTACCACTATTCTCACTCCTTACATGAAGTGGTAAGAAAGCTAACAGACTAGAGGCCTGAAACAAAGATTAATAAATAATTAGGCTGTGTGTTAAATCATTTCTGATAAAATTGCTTAACTCTGTTATTGTAGGTCAAAAGCAGCCACAGACATCATGCAAATGAATGCTCCACTGAAACTTCATTTACAAAAGGAGGTTTCAGCCTCATCACTAGTTTCCTGTTCCCTGGAGAAGACAAGAAGAACAAATTGAACCAACTTCCTTCTAGAAGTCTCTTTAATATGAAATGCTGAGCTCAATTACTCTATATAAATAGGGAATAAATAGCATTACCAGCAGGAAAGGTGGCCACATTGGAGGTGCTCCTGATTTGTGTCCCACATGGGGGCCCCAAAACTTGCAACTACATTTTCTTCCTTACATTAGTCGGCTTTTCTTCACTGTGACAAAATATCTGAGACAATAAACTTAAGGAAGGAAATATTCATTTTGGCTCAATTTCAGTCATGGTTAGCTACCTCCATTGCCATGGGTCCATAGGAGCCACAACATTATAGCAGAGTGGGTGTGGTGGAGTAGACATCATGGCAACCAGGAAACAAAGGGAGGGGGTGCTGGGAACAAGATACATTTCCTAAGTGCATGCCCCCATCAAGAATTCACTCCCTTCAGCTAGGCCCAAACTTGGATAGTTTCTACCACCTCCCAATAGTCTAATCAGCTATGAATCCATCAATGAACTAACCCATCGATGAGGCCAGAGCCCTCCTGATCCAATCACTTCCCAGAAGCCCCATTTAAGAACACTGATGCATTGGGACCAACCTTCAACTCATGAGCCTTTGGAGGACTTTCCATATCCAAGCCATAATTCCCTATACCATAGGAAAACAATATGCACTTCTAGGACTATAGTTCTTGTGCGAGGGTTCCAATCATTCTGAAGACACTTGACTTGTCCTTTAGAGATGATCTTAAGAACCTTCAAGTGTTTAATTAAATACCAGCAGCAGATAATGTAGGACTCTAAAGAGATCTCCCTAAATTGAGGCTACCCTTATTTATTTGGGGGAACTATATGAAATAAAACCTGTAAATCCCAAGGGCAATTTTCCCTACAATTGAAGTTGTCCAACTAGAAATCCCTGAGTTTTACTAGCATGATCAGAGGCAGCACTTCAGCTTTGAAAACCTTTCAATTAAGTTTCAACTCACGGGCCAGGGTAGTTATAAGGAACAGACTTTCTTCCTGTGTGCAAAGGTATAGTCTCTGCAACCATACATAAATCCTTTGTACCTGGATTAATGCTTCTTTCCAAGTTGAAAGGATTATGCAGAAACTTAAGGAAAAAGTAATTTGACTTTGAAGGTAAATGCTGATAGTTGAAGGGATTTATTCAGTTGACTGAGTCTAGGACCCTTGAAGGCATGGTTGAGAACAATTCTCCTAATTAAAGTCCTGTTTATAGTATCCTTGAATAAATACAGGTGAAAAAATTGAATGGCTTTGACCCTACTAGCTGTTATTCATGTTAATGACAGGAGTGACTAAGCAGGGATATTTACTGGTATCCAACAATGTAAAGCGAGAATATTAGTGACAGCCAATTCTCCATGAGTCTCTTGTGCTATTGAACATTTTGAAAGCAGAAATGCTCACCAGAGTAGAGGATGTACAGATTCTATAAGCTCAGGATTCTTGGTTGTCATACAAGCCCACTACATGTACAGAATCCACCTGAACTGCTCTGCATCACCTCATGGACTTGAAGTCAAGAGGAACCAACATTAATTTGAGACTCATGGTACTTGCTATGCTATAAAGGTTAAAGTCTTCTCTCTCTAAACTGGGATAGTGGTTACTGGGTAGGTAATCACCTATTTCTGATAGAGTTGGGTTAGCCTATTTTGGTCCAATGACTGTTCTTTTTCTATGCTTCCAATAAAAACTAAACTTTCCTAACTGAAATATACTAATTCTCCTTGAAGTTAATACACAGAAAATATGCAGGTTGACGTCATTGTCTCCCTTTAATAACAATAATTTTATATTTAACTGGTGAACTTATTTCTATTTCACAGTTTGAGAAAAATTTATCTTATTTTATTTCTATAGTGTCAAAATACTGTAGTTGTTGAATGCAGGAACTACAGAAGAAACCATCAGGATTAGATTTTGGTTTCTTGATTTATTGGGCATCACAGTTTTTTTCATTTATGAAAATACTACTACTACTGCTGCTACTACTACTACTACTACTAATAATAATAATAATAACCTCAGAAGGTTATTTGAGGATTAAATGAAATTATATATATAAAATCTCTTTTAATAGTATGTAGAAGGCTATGGAGACAGTAGGTAGATCAATGTTTGCCAGGAGCTAGGGAGAGAGAAGGGAAAAGTACAGAGGATTTTTAGGTTAGTGAAAACAACTCATGTGATACTATAATGGTGGATATAAGTCATTATACATTTATTCAAATCCTTGGAATGTACAGTACCACAAGCAAACCCTGATATAAACTGTGGACTTTGAAAAAAAAATAGTATGTAGAAGGGAGCCTGATATAAGAAATATTCTATAAGGTTAGTATTTATAAATTCTCAACTGTTGAATAGATTAAATGATACAATATTACAACATAATACTTATTCTAGTGCCTGGAAAATAAAAATGCTCAGATATATTTTTACTATTTTAGTTGCTACAAGACTCTGTCACACTGTCTATCGGAGTAGCTGTTTCTCACATATGCGGCTTTTCAAAATCCTACCTAACCTTCAGAACCAAGATCAAAGTCTTAAAGACTGCCTTAATGACTGATGCCAAAATCAAACACTTTCTTTGTTACGTACCACTAGCATTCAGTCTGCAATGTTCATAACACTTAACCTACTATTTTTTCTATTAAGAGATACATAAACATTTTACCTCTTTTGTTAATTGTAAGCTTCTTAAAGGTTAAGACTACATTCTATAAACTTTTTATCGCATCCTTTGCTTTGCACTAAGCAAGTGAGCGATGGATATTTCCTGAATGACACCTTTTTAAAAGCTCAAGACTTCTTAACCTTTTCTCAAGCCTTTGTAAAAATGCCTTGCATCACTCATTCAAATCAAGTTTCCACTTTTTCCTCTTCTTTTTATCCATTTACTTATAATCAGAAATGTGTATTTTCTTTGTTAGAGAATTTAAAATAGACTTTTATACTGTGCTCTTAATCAAAATTAACTGCTTCTGGGGAAAAATTTGTTTCTCTAATTAGCTGGATCTAAAAGCCTGAGTCTTAAAAAAGGTATATTTTTTTAAAGAAAATATACCTTCAATACAGTTTGGCCCCAGCAGGTTGCCTGATTTCATCCACAGATGATGCTTAATCCATTCATTAATGAAAGCAATTCCTGATAATCTAGATAAAAGTCAAGTACAATTCCAAGATTCAAACTTAAAATGACACTGAAGAATGGATATGTAAATATGCGTAGCCCTCTTCAAGATACAAGGTATTTGGACAGCTATTTGTTTATTCTGGACTCCAGCCTAGTTTTTTACTAACAAGATTTATTGTAAGTATCAAAGGGTAATTTTCTTTCATTAAATAACGATATTACTGGAAATAATTTTAATGCTAGAAGCAGGGCAATTTTTCATGAATTATTAAATCAAATAAATCAAAAGCAAGTTCATCTTCAGAGTAAAGGAAAATTTTTTTTTTTTTATTATTTCTAAAACTACCCTGTCTCTAACAGAAGACCCAGCCATTCACACTGCACTTATAGTATCTTATTTACTCAAAGGCAAATTGAACAAGAAAGAATGAGGAATTCCAAATGTGTATAAATGATTCTGTGACTATGTATTTACTGTATGTTTTCAAAAATATATTTACTTTATCAATAATAAAAACATTTTCTCTTATAAGAATTTACTGACTAATCCTGATAGGGTTGGAAACAAACTAACAAAGATGTTTTTCCATCACAGGCATTTATAATCAAAAGGTAAATTTTTTTGTTTTAATGTTGTGAAAATGCCTTGATCAAAAATCACTTTTCTGTTCTTTATTTTATAGAAATATTTTGATAGCACTAACTGAAAAGTGTTTTTTCCCCTTACAGGGTTTTAAAAATTCATTATTTCAACTTAAGTTTGATCAGAGACTGTAAGAATACCATTTAGAGTTGAAAAGGCCCTAGATTATCTGACTGGAAGAAAATTGACAAAAGCAAGCTCAGCTTGTTGATTCCAGAGATAAAACTTAGCTTACTCATATATTCCTGTCAGAAAAATCCAGACATGTATTGGTTTCAATTCTTACTTTCATTGATGAGCCAATTATTTTTATATCATTTTTGCTTATTTTATTCATTTCAGTCTTTTGGTCTTTGTTTTATGACCCCTAAATAACACGAATTAAGCAACAAAAATATGAGTTTCCTTCCTGGAGACAAAGAAGTATGTTTCCAAAAAGTGTCACAGACTTTGGCTGAAGTGTAGCCATCAAGTTTAATGGAGCTCTGGCTGCCAAAACCCCATGCAGCCTTTGAATATTTAGGGCTAACTGTATGGGCCACTTGTTCTCCTTCCCTGGGAGTCCACAGGAGCTCTTATTTGCTGCTTCCCAGATTTCTGTCAGCCTGTTTGTTCTCAGTTCTGTTGATGGTGCTTTCTGGCCCGCTCTTGTATCCCTGCTCTCCAATATTGTTCACAATGTTGAGGAGATTATGACAAGAAAGCATGGCCTTTTTCTTTTCTTCTTGTTTATTTATTTTTTTGATGCTTATTTACTCATTAGCTAAGAAAAACAAGTTGCATTGCAGAAGGGGAATTCTCCGGTTTCTTTTGATAAAAATGCAAAAATGAGACCCATCCATAGAGAATAGAAAAAAACTTAGACTCCTTGTCAAGACAACTTCTAAAGAAACACTTTTCCACATAGGTGTTCATTATTGAGATATGTTTATTTTCCCTAATGTGATCATACTCATCTCCACTTCTACCCTTTACTGACAAAAATAAGAGGGACATTATATTTGAAAATCTCTGAGATCAGTCAGTTAGAAAATAAATAATTAAATTTTAAAAAGTTAAACAAAATAACGTTTATTTGCTTTTGCTTACTATCTTATTGTACCAGAAGTAAATACACTGTGACAAAGTGTCTTCTCAAATTCTGGTAAATTTAGGGAATATGCTTTGTGTTTTATCTTGGAAGATTAAATACATTGTTTTCATATTACCTTGTATTTTTGTGAAATTTCACATTAAAAACAATGTGCAATATTAATGATAAGGTAATAGTTAATAAGAAGGTAATAATTTCAGCAAATTCAAAGGGTTAAGTATTAAATAGATATTAAAGTCTACACAGAGTGTAAAGCAAGGTTGTTATATTTTTTAAACTAATTAAGAAATTATGTTTTATCAGTGTTCTAGAATCTGTCCAAAGTGTTATTATTCTAGGGAAGTGTACATTTTTTAAAAAAGGAAAGACAGTATTTATTGTCTTTATGATGCAATATGTGAAAAAACAAGATGTATCAGAGTCATGCTTTTTCAGAAACATTTGTAAGATGAGCACTAGCTATAGGTGTTTATTTTTAAATTTGACTTCAAATGTATTTAGTATAAAAGGATGAACTTAATCGCATTAACAAAGTGTTTGGTTATTGCTGCTAGGTTTATAAAAATATGACAAGAAAACCACAAATAATGAGTAAGCTCCTGGGAAATTTTCAGGATTTAATGAGGTTGCTTTTCATGCAAACATCAACTTATAAAATTCATACAGATTATAAACACTTACCATATTCACTATCATAGAATATAATGAATTTCTGCCAGGCATACTCCGTGACCACTCTTAGGATAACTTCATTCAAGTAGACAGGTGGACGAACTGAGAGAGTATAGTCATCATTCCTGTTGCTCCTGGTGAGGCCACAGCCACTTCTTGGGGTCCCAGCTGTTGAGCGCTGAATGAATAGGTGGGGGATGTGCATGGCATCTGCCAAAGACTGGAGGGAGCCTGCTGATGTGCAGCCAATAGAGCTGACCAGGGCCAAGATGCCTTGATTCATAAGTTCACAGGCTGCAAGAGAGCATAGTAATATTGAAGAGGTCAATGGGTTTTGCATATTTTCTCTTTCATTTGACTATGCAAAAAAAATTAATTAAAGGAGAATTCTATATGAGGGGATCCTTGAGTTATAAGGTGCTATTGGAATGCAGTTCAAGAATTCTGACCTTATTAGCTATGTGACTGTGTGCAAATTACTTAGCTTCTTGTGGCTCAATTTCGCCATCTGTGAAGAGAGTAAAATAGCATGAATCTGATAGGATTATTGTAAGGATTGGAGATAACAAAGTATCTCCTATTTGTGTCCCACATGCTAGATATTTAAATAAGGCTAGCTAAACTTCTATAATCATCAATTTACATTTCAGAGAAAGGTTGAGTCCTTGCTGTGTATATAACACAAGATTTCAAAAAGTACATAATATGTAAACTGGTGAATAAATGAAGGCAAATTGAAAGGTTGCAGGAAGACCATTATGGTCTTCAAAGATTTGGTGACACTTTTTCTCTCAATAAACTGGAGAGATGAAAATGTTTTTGTTCTTTTCCTTGACAGAAAAATCATAGGCAAACAAAATACTAAATTTTAACTACTACCTTATTCTGGTTCCTAGAAAAATAATTTCTAGTTTCTACCAACTGGTTTATGACCTCTGTTGAAAATAAATTCAGAAAGATCCAGGTAACCTTATTACCATTTGAGAAGCTCAGTTTTTATAATTACTTATAAATTATATTATTATAAATATTTTTCTAGAATTTAGGCATTCTAAGTATAACATTCTGAGAATTTAGAATTTAGAATTTCCTAAAAGGAAAATTTAAATGATAAGCCCTTCTATGTAATTAATTGGGTAGTTAATGAAAGCTGATTTAAAATCCAAGTTTAGAAGTACAAGACCAAATACGCATATAACATTACATACATTTATTATGATTAATGCTAAGTCAAACAATACAAAGTAAATTAATAATTATTTGGGAAATATTTTTCAAACATTGCCTCATGAGAGAAGTTATATTGATTTCAAATAAATATGAAAGACACCATCAAGGATGAATGCTTCTTAAACCATAACTGATTGAGGTTGAAGTTTTAGAAAAAATTCACACATTCAACTCATGTTCTTCAATTTAACATGCATAGAAAGCAATATGAATTTATATATGTAATTTCAATGAATATACACAAGAATCCTGCTTAAAAGTTTATTTCATTATTATCTTAAATAAGACTATACTCATAAAACCAAGTGAAAATTAAGTTTTTCAAAGATTTTGTTTAAAAGATTAGCTCATTTAGCATTTAAAGTCAAAATAAGAAGTACCTTAAAGTATATTTGGTTAGATTCAATCTTTAGATTACACTAGTTTTAAGTGACTAAGTAAATATGACATTTTTACATACCTTCACCACAAAAGTTATAAAATTATACATTAAAAGTTTTCAAACCAAAAATTCAGCTTCAGTATTATGCTACATATAACATTACAGGAAAATTGTATGTTTTAATCTTCAGATTTAGAAAGATAAATTCCAAATTTGAAAGTTATATATTAATCATGAATAGCAAATCAATTAGCTATATCATATAATCTTTTTTTCTTCCGAGCAATGATTTTACAGCAGTTTCAGTTTATCAATAAAAAATTGCGGTCTGAAAATATTAAATGGAAAATTCCAAAAATAATCCATAAATTTAAATTGCATGCCATTCTGAGTAGCCTGATTAACTCTCACACCATCCTGCTCCATCACACCTAGGCTGTGAATGATCTCTTCATCCACTCTACCTATCTGGCAGTCACTTAACAGCCATCTCAGTTATGAGATAGACTCTAAGGGCATCACACTGCAGCGTCCCGAAAAGAAGGTCAATAGGAACCTAATGGGATATCACAGTGCCTAGGCCATTCCCCTTATTTATTTTATCAAATAGGAATGGGACCGTCTCACATCATCATAATAAGGGTGGTGAGTACTGTACAATAAGGTCTTTTACCAGAAAGACTACATTCATGTAACTTGGTTTTTTTTTTTTTTTTTTTGGTACTAGGGATTGAACTCAGGGGCATTTGACTACTGAGCCACATCTCCAGCCCTATTTTGTATTTTATTTAGATATGGTCTCACTGAGTTGCTTAGCACCTCACTTTTGCTGAGGCTCTGAACTTGCTATCCTCTTGCCTCAGCCTTCCAAGCTGTTAGGATTACAGGTGTGCACCACCGCACCTAGCCACATTCATGTAACTTTTATAACAGAACATTGTTATGTTTTCTATTTTATTATTAATTATCATTTTTAATCTCTTATTATGCCTGATTTTTAAATTAAAATTTATCATAATTACATGTATAAGAAAAGACAAAAGATATGTAGTGTTTGGTACTATCTATAGTTTCTGGCATCCACTGAGGTCAGTTATTTTCATGAGCAAATGTATCATTTTTATATTTCTATTTGGTATTATCCATCCTGCTGTATACACTAGCAAGAATAAACAAAATTTTCCTATGAAATCAAAATAAAAATTATCAAAAATTATAGTTGAAAAACATAACATGTTGGATCTAAATGGTAATTGAGACATCACATATTACAAATATGGAAAATCAACTTTAACTGCTATGCTATGATTTGTTCATAAGTTAGCATCCTGGAAGACTATTCTAAGAAAGATTCTGAAACTCAATAAGAAAAACACTATAATTATCTTGTGAGGTTTCTCATAGGAAGAGACTGAGATAATAGGAGACTGCAAATTATAAATGTGCTTCCCTCTTGTAGTGCCCAACCCATTATTTCTCACAGTTGGGAAGAAATCACATACACCCCCTACAAAGAAAAAAGAAAAGAAAAGAAATAGAAGAACCTGATTTCTAAGTATCACTCAAGATCCTCTTCACTGTAGCATGGAGAATCTTTTATTTGTAAACTTAACATTTTGCATGGCAGAGAAAAGAGAGCTTTCCATAAGGAAAACCACACTTGGAGATAGTCTGTTAAAAGATTAAATCATTTAGAGTTTTAGTTCCATAGGATGCATACATTAGTACATTAGATAGAGTCTGAGAACTGAACTAGGGAGATCAGAATGTGCTTGTGTGTTTCCACTTTTTTTTTATGAAAGTAATCCAAGCCAAGGAATTCTCAATCGCATATTTCTTTCTCACTATAATTTCAAGCTCTGCAATTTATTTATACTATGTATGCATGTACACACTCCACATCTATACATAGAAACAGTATTGAACAGCTTGCTGGTTTTGTGACTCCAGCTGTTTGAGATTTTAACACTATCAAAGATGTCTGAAGCTTGCACTAATTGCTGAAAGCACTCTGGTTTTGTTTATTTGTTTATTTTCTAATATCACGTGCAGTCAGTAACATTTTTTACCCTTTTTGGTCATTCAGCATTTATGGAAATAAAGTTGGTTGTATACATGTCTAAATTTAAGTTAAATGAAGTTCATGTGCACTATCTTTTTCATTTCTGAAGCTAAGCAGTTTGTCTTCTTTTCCTTATTGTTTTCAAATGGGTTACCTTTTACTAAGTACTCAATGAGAACTTGGTGAAATGTTTTGGGATGGTGTCATCCATCCCGAATACAAATATTCCTTGTGATATTTTATCTGACTTATTTATAATGACCAGTTTACCTTGATATGGCTTCCTCTGATCTTAAATCTCATCAGGACTTTAGCACAAACCCTTCACATACTTTTATGGTTTGAATGTGCCTCCCAAAGCCAATAATGCTATAAACTTGATCCCCAGTGCAGTGGTGTTAGAAAGTGTGGCTTGATGGGACATGTTTGGATCATGGGGACATTGCCTTCATGAATGAATGATGCTGTTATGCAGAAGTGTGTTCCCTTGAAAACCATGAGTTTGGTCGTCTCTTGTGCCTTTCTCATCCACTCTATATTCTACCATGGGATGCAGAGGCAAGCAGGCCCTATTCCATTTCAGCACTTTGATCTTGAACTTCCCAGTCTCCAAAACTGTGAGAAATAAATTCCTATTCTTTATAAGTTTTCCAGTATTAGGTATTCTGTTAGAGTAGCACAAATGGACTAATACAGTAGAAAACACTGCATCATGCTAAATGAAATAAACCAGACCCAGAAAGTACAGGTTTGAATGTTTTCTTGCATACGCAGAAACTAGACCAAAAGGAGGGAAAGAGGGAGAGGATTCCATGAAAAAAGAAGAGAAATAAGTGAAGTAGAGGAAGGGAATGGATAGGGAGATGGAATGAGAAAAGGGAAGAATGGTGGAATGAAACTAACCAAACTATCCTATGTACATATATAAATGTATTTCAGTGAATTTCACCTTTATGTGTATCTATAATGCACTAATTTTTTAAAAAATTATAAATAAATAGAATAAGGACTAGAAAAATAGAGCAAATAGAACAGGTGGAGAAAGGAGAAAAAGGAGATGTGCAGGGGGGATGGAACTGGAGCAAATTATATTTCATGTTTGTGTAATTATGTCAAAATGAATGCCAATATTAAGTATAACGATAATGCACTAATAAAAATTTTTAAAATCAAACAAACAAAAAACACTGAACATTGAAATCTTTTCCACAATATTCTGTGATCCAAATTCTCCATATGCCATTTAAATATACAATTTCAGTAGTTTTTCACTGAAATTATACTAAGGTATTAGGATTTTGGTTTTTTTTTGTTTTTGATAGCTGTTAGTTTCTCATTATCAGCAGATTTTTTTTCTGGTTACACTAGTGAGACTGCCTCAAAACTATAAAAAGGAAGTTCCACACTAAAAACAAATTTAAAAAAAAAACAGATTTTTGGCCTTAATTCCCTGATATACACAAACTGTACCTCAAAAATTTCTAGTCACCCCCAAAATATATATTTTTATTCTCAATGGGTACTCCAAAAGCAAGTAAAATAAGCATTTTAAACATCTGACAGTGCTTGACAATGCATGATAAAAATCAAATTGCTTTTCAAGTCATGAAGCACAAAATCATCAACTAGCATTTATTTCAATCAATTTTTAGAGAATCATTATAGTTTTATTATTAATTTGAAGCAGAACTTACATATTTTGTTATCACCCTTTCTCTATTATTTATGTGAAAAATATCTGCTTTTAGTCTTCTATATTAACTTTATTGCAATTTATTTAGCCCTTCAAAAGCTTAAAAATTGTTATACAATAAAACTGTCAAATATTTATACTCAGTAGTGTTTTGGTTAATACTATGTTTAAAAAGACCTTCTTCCTACAGTCTACAGATTTACAAAATAATCAGTTAATGTGAAATGTCTTCCCAAGCTGTACTCCATAACTGATCACAGCCTTATAGAAAACATGGCAACTGAACTTTAGAAAACTAAATGAATGTAGAATGTTTTATTTGGTAAAATATGAGCTTTATCTTCATGAGCCCAGTAAGCAAAAAGTAAGAATTAAATGTAATTATGACAAGAATGATAATCCAGATCATATTATATGTCTGACTTTGAAACTTTCCCCATACTTTTATAGAAATTCGAGGTATTAAAACTACTATTCTTAAAAGCTAAAAAAAAAAGGATTTTGAAAGTTTTCAACAAAAAAAAATAATAATAAATGTTTTAGAATATAGAAATGTTTAACCTGATTTAAACATGCAATGTATTTATGTATCAAAACATTGCATGGTACACATTAATATGTACCATTTTTATGTTTTTATGTATAAGTTAAAAATAACTTCAAAAAGGATAAAATTACTGTTCTTTATAATGGAGAATTCAGATTTAGAACTGATTCTTTCAAAATGAGTGACAGAATATTTGATATATTCCAACAAAATTATATCCTGTAAAAAAGTTAAATAAGATCTGGCTACAAAGATATAGATAGCAATGCATTTATGTTTATGTAAAAGGAAGAGAAAATAACCAAAATAATATTTTACATTGCTTTCTCAATTATTGCTCTTTCCAGATAGCATTGCCAAGACTCAAAAGTCACCTTCACTTTTTCTCTTTTATTCCCTATGCTTCTCCACATCAACTTGTTTAACACATAATTTTAATTCTACATCCCAAATATTTCTAATAACTATTCCCTTCTTGAAATATCTAGCATTTAAAAATTCTGCCAGTCAACCTATATCACCACTAACAGAGTTAAAACTTTCTAAGTTCATGTGATTTCATAGCCCCAAGTTTATCCTTTCTTCAATCAACCATACCATTAACAAGTGTATTTTTTTAACTTATCATATCATTCCCAGGTTTTGAAGATCATAAACCAAGGAGGACTAATGAGAAATGATAACTAAGTGCAATGTGAGAACCTGGACAAGAATCCAGGATGGAAAAAGAAGCTGTGAGTGGAAAAAGAAGTTGATAAATTTTGAACAATATCTGTTAGGTAGTTAATGATACTGTATAAGTGCCAATTAACAGTTCTTGATAACTTTACTATAGCTATGTAAAAAGTGAACATGAAAGGAATTTGGGTGAGGAATACAAGTGAATTCTTTTTATAAATCTGAAATTACTAAAAATGAAAAGTTAAAGACAAATAAAACTGTCAATAAATTGACACTTCTACTAGAAAAATTCTGAAATCAGAATTTCTACTAGAAAAATTCTGCCTTTGAACTTGTGATCCTCCCTTCTCAGCCTCCCTTCTCAGCCTCTTTTATAGCTGAGATTGCAGGAGGGTGCCACTATATCTGACTTGGACAGATCCTTTTCTTTTAACTTGAGTTTACTTTCCTTCTGTGTACTGCTTCAGTTTATCCTCTTTCTGCTGAATTTCCCATTATTCACATTTTCCATAGTTATTTTTATAGTCTCTAGTAATTCCAACATCTGGGGCCTAGCTCAATGTATTTCTGTTACTTTACTTTCTGAAAATTGATTGCTATTTCTTGCATTTTTGTGTATCCTGTCATTTCAGTTGGATTGCTTTGAGAGACTGTAGAGACTGAACGTAGTAGAATATATTGGCATACCCTCTCCTGTCAGGCTATTAGTATGTAGAGCTTGTGTGCACATGCGCATGTGTGCTCTGTTTTTGTCAACACAGACTTTAAAAACTATTAATTTGCCATTACATTATACTTGGAGTGGAGCCTGAGCTGAAAGAGACTCTTCATTAGTGATTCTATTTCTCCCTCAGCTTTCAGCTGTCCCTTCACAGCTGTACCAAATGGAGGACCCTGTGTGAGTACCAGTCCCACCTCCTGGGGTAGAATATTGTACCTAACTATTGTGCAGTCAGTTCTCTGTTGACCTGGTCCAGCTCAGTCCCAGGCAAGCTTTGTACCCCTGAGCTTTCTCAGTGATGCCAACCATCTGGAGAGAGTTTCTTGGATCCCAGAATTTGCTAACTTCAGCTTGATTTAGATGAGTTTCCAACTCTTTCCCAGGGGTCTTAAAGCATTCGATCTTTCCAGGTGCCCCATGGGGAAAGAGGGTTATTTTCCCTTCCCAAAAATCTTGATGTTTTATTTTGTAGTTAATAAAAGATGGATAAATGTGTGAAGTACTGTGCCTGCTTGCCTACAACCATCAAGCACTTGCAACATGCCTGCACCACTGAGGGCAGCTCTATCTGATACACTGTTGATTCCACTTTCTTAGGAGCACTTACTGGAGGTCTCTGACAATAACAGAACCCCACTGTCCGTATCTGCTGTTCTGAACAAACATAGCAGCTCACACTTAGCATTAGTGACTGTATTGAGGTTCTCAGTGATTTCTTTTTTTCTAGCCTACATGGAAGGCAATGTTCTCATATTCCTACATTCTCTCAAAGACCAGACTGTTAATGTGTTCTCTCTCTCCTTGATTGAACTTGATGCTCCTTGCATTTTGGATATTTGCTTCCATTGAAAGAAGTTAAGCTCAAGGAAGTTATAATTTTTTAGATTATTTGACTTTTTGTCATTTTTTAAGGTGGGAATAACTTTTTCTTTGCTGTTTTATAAGGTGAACAAAGTTCAATTACTCTTTGATTATTCTTATAACATTTTGAAAGTACTTATTGCATTGTAATTATCTATGCATGCCAGTCTTCTGGATTAAATCCCAGCACTTAGGGAAGCTGAGACAGGAGAATCACAAGTTCAAAGCCCGCCTCAGCAACCGTGAGGCGCTATGTAACTTGGTGAGACCCTATCTCTAAATAAAACACAAAATAGGGCTGGGGATGTGGCTCAGTGGTCGAGTGCCCCTGAGTTCCATCTCCAGTAACAAAAAAATAAAAATAAAAACAAAAAGAAAATAAACATTGTCTTTTCCAGTGTTTTTTGGAAACCCATACCTTGCATCCTACAAACTCAATGTCAGATCATTAATTACGTTGAAACAGATTTGTACATACTTTTCATTAGGAAGAGAGTACATTGCCTCCAGATATCATCAAGGATAATTTCTTTTTTTTTTGAAACTGGGAATGGAACCCTGAAGGGCCCAACCACTGAGCCACATCTCCAGCCCTTTTTATATTTTATTTAGAGACAGGATATCGTCGAGTTGCTTATGGCTTCACAAAGTTGCTGGGGCTGCCTTTGAAATTGCTATCCTCCTGCCTCAGCCTCGTGAGCCCCTGGGATCACAGACATGTGCCACTGCACCCAACTACCAAAGATACTTTTTATACTAATATTTTATTCTTTCTTTCTTCCTTTTCTGGTGCTGGCATTTGGAGTTAGGCCTTGTGTGTGCCAGGCAAGCACTCTGCCACTGAGCTACATCACCAAGCCCTAATATTTTATTTTTGACATACGTGTCATTTAGGCACACACACTACATGACAGGAAATCACTCCTCTTCATGGGAATTTTCTTTCTATAAGCTATAGGACCTCCATGATCTCCTGTGTAGCCATGACTCTGACCTAACATCCTATAACCCTCAGTTTTGGTCACACTATATCAGCCACATTGATGTTGGTTTTGTTTGTTTGTTTGTTTGTTTTTTGTGAAGTTACTGTTCTTTCTCTTTCCTCTGCCTTGAGTGCCATTTACTCAGACAGCCCTCATCATCTTCCCTTCTACTAGTCTTCTGCCCCTGCAGCCCATCTCTCAATAGTCCCATGGTATCCACTTCCTCTTGATCTTATTTAAGTTTTTCCCTAATAGTTATTATCTGACTATATTTTACATGTCTGTTTCTATATTTTTACTTTCTTTTCCACTTAGACATAATTTACACAACAGCAGCTTTGTCTATTTTGCACAATGCTTTATGCCTAAAACGTAAATAGACACTGACATACTATAGACACTCTATGAACATATGGTAAATGAATAAATAATTGAACAAACAGTATAGTCACAGACTAATCTATAAGGTGGACATGATGTAAAGCAGATTAGTTATACTATGCATGTCCTTTTAACCTTATTAGCTCAATTTCAAGTTATTCAATATGTTTTTCTTAAAGAAATGGTCCACTCATGATGATAAAGAAGATTTCTAAATGGAGTTGACAATAGTGAGAAGAGCAAAATGAGAAGAATCTGTCCTTTGCAGGAAAAGTATTGTTTAGCATTCCCAGTGCATGCTGTTTGAAAATATTGACATTCTTCGGTAATAGGATTAGCATATATAAGTTCCGTGAAAAGAGAGATGGGATTTTTTTTTGACTCAGATGTGCCTGGCATATAGAAGACCTCAGTAAATATTTCTTAAAGTCTCAAAGCAATATGATATGTAATAGATTAAATGATATAATTCATTGTTAGAGTGTGCTTCTCAGAAGCTTTTGTATTAGCAATATATCAAGTCTGTTACCTATTTAATCTGTAAATATTAAAATAATCTTTGAATAATAAATGCTTTAGATGACTTTAAAGTGGGCAGAGGAAATTTTTTTGATTTTAAAATAAATTGAAATGGCTATTTGTTCTATTTATTTTATTGTAACTATCAAAATTTGTGATTGTTCTAATGTAATATCATGCCAAGTCAATGTAAGATGATTTTAATTTTTTCCTCAATCTTTAATTTAAGCTGTGATTTTGTCTTGATGTGGGTTAAGACAAATAGTTGGCAGCAGAGCTAGATCACAGTTGCTATTTATGGATTGATCACCACTATCACAATTTATTGATAAGCACATTTCACATAGCATGAAATGCACTTGGATATATTCTGTTAGGAAGTAATAGTTTGTCAACTGTAGTTTGTTATCATATTCTAATTGTTCTAATAATGTCTTTCAACATAGTATCAGAAGCATTTCTGTTTCTGGGGAAAACTGTCTATGTAATTTACAAAGCTATGGAATAGGCATAAGACCAGAAACACCACTTAGGTAGCCTGGCCCCTGCTAGCACCAATTACAAAGCAAAAGGAGATAATTCTTGAAAAGTATAGCATAAAATCTGTGGCAAATTTTTCAAAATATGGCTTTTTCACTAAGTCACATAGTTTTTTTTCTCCTTTTTTTTTTTTTAAGCAGCACTATGCGAGTTGCCTAAAAGACCTTTACTAAATCTTTGACTCTAACTTTGTAGGCAATTCACTTAAACATACGATAATGTTTCTTCTAAGAAAGGGTATAAAGTCAAAACACTAGGCTGTTCTGAAAATCTTTCTAACATAGATATCAACATGGAAAAATAAAAAGCCAAAAAGCCAACTAACCAAGCTCCCGTTCCTCCTACTATTGCCTGGAAACTGCAGCCTTCAGAGAAAAGCATGAGTGAATGTATTAGCTGTAGAGTCTGAGACCTAGGTTGTAAGTGAAGAGGCTTGAATTTTAGTCCTAGTTCAGAAGTGAATCAATGTTATGCCCTGTGCCGTCATTTTTTCTCTTTGAGTTTTAATTTCTTCAAGCATTAAAGGTGGTGATTAGACTAGACAGTTTTTAACATAATTCTCCCAGGAGACACGTAATGACATTTCTCTCTCCCTCTCTTCCCCTTCCATTCCTCTGGTTGGCACATCCTAACTTAATTGGTGACACTTTGGCCTGATGGTGCTTCTATTTCTTTAAGTTGTTTTTAAAATGTCTGGTTTATTTTAAGGGCTTTTTTATTTTCCTGTTTCCAAGCTGAGGTTGGATGCTAACAGAGAATCACTGTACTCTTGTGAGCTTACAATGAAGAATATAATGGATTTTATTTACAAAGTGTCTTTTTAAAAGTATTCTGGAATTTTGGACATTTTTCACACATTTTCCTACTACTATACAGAAATTTAAGAGCTTTTCAAAGAAAAGCTTATTTATTGCAATGAAACCATTTTCTTCAAATGTGTTATGTATATTATACACACATGTACACATAATTCTCTCTCCCCACATCTCCCTAAAAAAGAAGAAAATTTAAAGCTTTAACATGATACTCTCATTACTAAAATTTTCTCTCCCTTTTTTAGAGAAAGAACAGATCACTTTGAGGAATAAATTAGGTTTTGTGTGGCTATATATCAAGGCAGTAATCTCTAGAAATAGCATTTCTTATGATGATACTCTTGTTCGTATGTTGTGCCATGAAATCCCATAATACTTTATACTAGATGGCATCTACTATGACATACCGCCCTCAACTCTTCCCCCAGACAGTATCCATAGAAATTGTTTTAATGAGAGTTAGATGTTACAATTGCAAAGAAACGTTTTATCTGTAGTAATATGATTATATTTTTCATAACTTTAAAGATTTCATTTCAAAGCTTTTTTAATCCCTTCATCACCATAAGTATCTATGAAGTAAACAGGGATCATTATACCTTATTTGCCTCATAAGGCTCTTGTGAATCACAAGTTAAAACATGTATCTGAAAATACTTCTTTGACAGCAAAGTTATACTTTACTATAGTTTGTAATCTCATTATTCGCATGATTTTACTCTCTGAATTGAAGCTTCCTCAAATACAGTTTGAATCAAATGATTTCTAAAGATCACAATTAATTAGAGATAAAGTCTATATTCACTCATTCATCAACTACTGAGGACATGCCCAAAGGACACAAAAACAGGAATACTGGTGCCTGTATGCTTTAGAAGCTAATAGTTTCATTGAGAGAATTGGAAACACTACATTAAGCAAACATAGATAACATTTTTTTAAAAGGAAACATATGACTAAATATGCAAATATTACTTGAGTTTAAATAGTCATTTAACATTACAATGTGATTTGGATTAATTTAACCTGAACTAGTAGGCGAACTTTTGCTAAACGAACATATTGACTCTTAAGTTCCTTAAGAAGGGTACCATTTAAAACTTCATTTTTATTGGCACAGTGTGTGTGCTTAAAAACTATTTAGTGAATAAATATTTAATGAATAAAAATAAGGTAGATCTTGAAGGGAGAGTTTGATTTTTATAACTGAGAAGGAAGGAAAAGGGTATCATGGAATGCGGAAGAATTTAAATATTGAACATTTTTTTTCTTTGAGAAAGACAATATGGAAGAAAACCATCATCAAACAACCTTACTCTTGTTTGCAGAGTGAGCTAAAAGAGGGTTACGGTATATACCATGGTCTGAATATATATGTACCCCATAATTCATATGTTGACATTTAGCCCTCACAGTTATAAGGGGGGGGGGGCTTTAGGAAATGATTACATCATGAAGGGAGGCCCTCATAACCTAATGAGAAGACTTCAACAGGATTAGTGCCACTATTAAAGAAGCATGATGGAGCTTCCGTGCCTCTTCTACCACATGCACATATAGCAAGAACCATCTATGAGGGACAGGCTTCCACCACACACCAAATCTGTTGGCATCTTGATCTTGGACTTCCCAGCCTCCAGAACTGTGAGCCGTAAATTTCTATTGTTTATAAAGTATCCAGTCTAGATTATTTATTTAGAGGATACTGAAGGGACCGAAGACAATCTATAAACTCAGTGAAAAAGAACTAATGGAAATATAATTTTAAAAGCTGTATATTACTCTGGATTCTGGGGCAACCTCACTGATGATAGTGCCCCTTGTCATGCAGCAAAGGAGAGTTTGTTGTGGTAGTGCACTAAGAGGAAGAATCTCATACAGCACTGGGAATTATAAGTGGTAGGGACAAGTAGTCATTTAGGTCTCAGGCAGAGAGAACTGCTGATCGAGTCATAATTTTTCCTGGCACATGTTTATTCAGGAATAGTGATTACGATCACTCTTATCCTCTTCAAATAATAGCCTGTTTACTGAGTAAACGTTTAACAGTAATGAGATGAAACAAGTATAGTCAAGTTACTGTGTTTGTGTTCTCCATGTATCTTGCTATCATTCCCAGCTGATTTTGTGTGGAATCTATAATACAAAGAGAGACAGAACAATGCCATTTCAATGATGTTGACAACAGTAAAATCTAAACTCTAGTGTGCTGGTTACCTGTATATGCTCTAAAACTAGTGTCTTGGTTTTAATTCTGGTTCTTAGGATTTTTAGCAGTACAACTTTAGGAAACTTCCTGAACCTTTCTGGGTCTCACTTATCTCACTTTACATGAATATATACCGCTGAGAAATTCTGTAAGAATTGATCAAGTAAATACATCTTAGGGTAGTTCCAGTTGTATAATGAGTACTTTGTATATGTTAACCATTGATTTCAAATTTGAATTTTTAACAGAAAGAGGTACATAAAGAGAGATTGTAAGTTACTCTATTAGAAAGATGATATTCATTCAGATAGAAGCTTACAAAACCATGGGGAAAATGAATGTTAGGGTGGTAGAGAAAATTCTGAGTCACTATTTCTGCAACAAATGACTAGTAGCTATTGTGTGCAAATCTGTTAGATATTATAATTCAAGTAAACTATAAATTCCATGAAAATTCTTTCAACTCAAGCTTTACTTCTGAATTTTACAAATTTTCCAAAATTCTGGAAATATTCATATTTGTGTTTTTATGACTTCTTTAGAATTTTCTGAAAAAGATCAAACTTGTTTTCTTAGCTTGGCTTGCCTTGAGCTACTTGTAAGTTATGGCTGTAAGTGATAAACTAAAGGTAGTCCATTTCTTTTGGCCCTTCACTGAGTACGATCACAGGAATCAGCCAAAATAATCAAGGCTATCAGCTGGATATTTTCTCTCACTCTGAGTAAATAAATTTGTACAAACTGTGTATGTTCCTGAAATATCTTGCTAAAGTAGTGGGGTTGTGCTGAAAACAAACAAATGTCAACAATCCATGATGGCTTGAATTTTTAAATCAGAATTTAAATTAGTTTGTCTTTAAACATCATTCATTTTACATAATTTTAAAAACTAGGTTGAGGTTTTCTGGTGATGCTTAAAACTCTCTTGGGTTCTTCGTCTACTTATCAGTTAAGTTTTAAAAAAGTAAATTTAGTAGTCTTCTCACAACATATCTTTTTAAAACCTTTTAAACATTTTGTTGCTGATATTCCCATTTGGACTTTGTATTAAAACATAAGTATGTGATAATCTTTGTCTTATTCATTTGCTGTTCTTAAAACACTAAATTAGCTTTGGAAATCACGATTTCCATTTATAATACAAGGAACAGAATGTTTTGCCAAATCTATATTGGAAACAAGTAGCAAAATCAAATTGAAATAAGCTTATTTTTCAATTGATTCAGTATAGAAATTTTTAAAACAATGATAGCTCCACTAAGAACAAACTAAGCGAGGTCATCAACATGAAATGAAATGGCTTTAAATACATATTAATATATTTAGAAGAGTGGCACCAGAGTTGAGGATGAAGTGAAAATTTATTGAAAAATGATGTCAATTTCCTTTTCTTTCAAGTTTGAAATATAAGGAACAAAAATCTCTGGTTTGTGTGAAAACAGTCTGGAAGTTTGGGTAATGTCAGTCTTTAGTAATTCACTGGGATGCTTTCTACTTTGATCAAAGCAGCGCAGTATCACCTACTCTTGCCCTTTGTTTTACATATTTAGTCAGGGAGGCACAGGGAAGGAAGAGCTTAGAAAAGGGCAGAGAGAAACCAAACAATCCAAAGAACCTTGAATTTCATTAGTATATCTGGCACGTTGCTAGTATATACTGATGAAATTGGCTTAATTCTAAAATTATAATTCTATTATTGTAATTTATAAAATTAGCTTTTATTTCCAAAGCTCAAACCATTATGGTGTTATCTTATATTACTATTTAAAAGAAGAAAAAGAAAATGCATAGGAGAGCATTACATAAAAAATAGTATTCTTGGTTTTATTCTCTGTAAGGAGTGACAAAAAAATATAAGAACATATGTGAATAGATAATATACATTTTTGAATAAGGGTACTATAATTTTTTAACATGACATAGTATATAGTGCTGCATTCAATATATTAAATATTTAATAAATATTATAAACACAAACATATATTACTTGTTTAACCTTCTGATATTATAGGGCATTGAGAAAAAATTCTATTTAATTTAAACAAGTATATTTAGAAGTTATATTATGGGCTTTGTGAATAAACTACTATTCATGTATTTAAAGATTTTATAGTTTAGGGTGAAAAGGCAGCCTAAATAATATTTACTAGTCTGTTTATTCATCTGCAAAACAGAGGTAATATTGCTTAGAAGCTAATTTAGAAACAGCAAAATATTTAAAAAATATAGGCTACTATTACAGTTATTAAAAGAGAGTTATTCATTGGTTTTAGAAATGCAAAATCATATAAAACAAAATTGTATTTATTTCCAAAGAATAAAATACTTATTAGAAAAATGCACACTGTATCATCTGCAAATTTTGCAATTGACAGCGAACCATTAGCTACTTCCTAAACATCTGTCAAGATCATTTCTTCTGTTTCACTCTATAAATTCGAATATATTAGTGTTGAGGCTGTCTGAGTAGGAGGAAAATGAGATTTGTTCAGGGGAGTTAGGAGAAATTAATTACAGATTTGCTGCCCTGAGTAAATAATCCTAAAGTTTATTGCACAACTTGATTATTATCAAGTATGTGCCTTCTGCACACAATTCCCTATGTAATATCCATTAAGGATCATGCTAACATAGATCAAATTGTACCCTGAAACAGAATCCTTGGCATATAATATTAATTATCAAATGTAAGTGAAAACATGCATACCTCTGGATGTCAATCTCTTTTAATTATGGGCAAAATGAGATCATTATAATTCCAAATTGCAAACACTTCCCCTCTGTTGAATCTTACAGTACTGTTTTTTTCAGTTGCTCCCATCACACAAGAAAGCTGTTGTAGGAGTTTCAGAAAGCCAGACCATCACTGCTGCCAGAGAAGAGAATTACAACAGAATGCAGTCGTCTCTCTGCAGTGACTCTGGGACTTGTTCATTTTGAAAAGTAACATCTTCAACACAACTAATAATTTTATATTAGGATAAACTCTTTTCCAGCAACCTGTTTTACTGATAGATGTAGGGAATTTTTAAAGATAGTAATGATCCACATGAGAATAATGTTAAGTCAAAATCAACTATTCTATTAATATGTAGCACTGAATGAAACTGCCTCCTTTTCAGAATGAGAAAATAATTTATAGAATCAAGGCCAAGTTCGTTCCCTTGCAAGAGTTCAAAATGTTGAATTGACTCTAAAACTACATAAAGGTTTATTTAGAAAATACAAAATGGAAAACATCTCTCCTTTTGTCCTGAAGTGCATTTGACACACTTTAGTTGCCCTCTTTTGAGTGTGAATAAAGGAATGAGAACAAAGAAATATTGTGAAGGGGCTGGGGCTGTAGCTCAGTGGTACAGTGCTTGCCTCACATGTGTGAGGCATTGGGTTCAATCCTTAGCACCACATAAATATAAATACATAAAAAGATACTGTGTCGATTTACAACTAAAATTTTTTTTTAAATATTGTGAAGAATTAGAGTGAAAGAAGTTGTGTGATGTATTTCTTAATGCTACTTTCACATTATCAGAAGAAATTTAACTAGTGAAAAACATTTGTAATCATCTTTAATAAATGTATCAACTACTATATTCATCTAGTCAGAATGATATTATCTAGAAGGTAAGCGTGTGTGTGTGTGTGTGTGTGTGTATACACATCTTTGCATGGATCCAAAGACAATTTTATTTCTAATTGGTAGATTACTTCTTCTTCCTTTGTCTTTTATTTTTAATTTTTCAAACTACAAGATGTGGAAAGAAGATAATAATAGCCCAAGTTCTTATTGTTAACTGAATTAATTGTCAAATTATATTCCCAAATAAAAGATAAGGCATATTTTATATTTAGGTGTTTAAGATTTGAATGTTATTTTAATGATAAAACTTTAAGCCAGAAAGCCCTTTATATAGCATTAGTTAGACCAGACTACAATTCTGGGAAGCAAAGAATGAAGAGTAAATCTGTCTCATTCCCTCCTGGGAGGTGGCAATGCTGACCTTAAACAGATCTCCTTAGAAACATCCTTATGTTACTTCTAGCTGAGACAACCCAGGAAAAATGTTCTTATATAGGAACATTTTTGCAGATTATTCTTAATCTAAGACAATCACTTCACGTAGGTAAGCACTATTTGCAAATAAACTTTGCATTTATGGATTCCAAGGATAAAGTGGACTCGAGAAGGAAGCTGTTATATGGTGTCTCTACCCACTGTATCTAGGAAGTCATACACATTGTGGGTGTTTGGCTTTGTAAAAATATGTCTGTTGGAAAACCACATATTGTAGAATTAACAATGACCTATTCCTTCCTGCCTCCTCTGCTTCATTCTAAGTTTGTATAGCCCTGTGCAAGTACAATTATCATCAGTTAACATAAATGCCATTCCACTTCATTATATAATTAGGCTTTTCTAAAGAGTTGATGCCAGCATTTAAAATATTTGACTTTTAGAAATAAATATGTCTATACAAATATCTAGATCACTGAACAGGAAATACCAGTTAGTATTTCTTTCTATTTCTAACACACCATTTGGATGTAGCAGGTATTCAGAAATATATCTGTGCAGGTAGGAGTAACTGGAGGAGGATAAGAAGAACATTCTATTTCCCCACAATTTGAAGGATCCAGTTTTTATTTTCTCAATAAAGCAAATGAAGTCAACATAGCTATGACAACCTACACGGAGGCGGCTTCAAATTGACAAGGCCCAAGGGATAAAGAGGCTGCTGCTAGCCTCATTAACTGGGGAGTCTAAAATGCTGTCACATTACATATAGAGAGGTTTACAAATAAATAGCAGTTCTTCATGCCAAAGCAAACTCTCTTCATCAAAATATCTAGCTGTGCTTTGATAAACATAGGCTTCCTATTGATCTTAATTTAAATTATAAGCTGCAAACAATCACTTAGGAAAGAGTAAATTAAAAAAAATATTTTGTGGGTACCTTTAATTTTAGGTGAAAAATTCATTCGTGGTCTAAATAATATGAAAACAGGTATCAATATATAATTGTATCATGTTTATACATTCAGTGATCTTGTTTTCTCCAGTAATGGTAAAGTGACAGTTTACAAACACATTTCTAAGGACTATTTTTCAAGCAGGTGTTTTCATCACTCAATTTGGATAAAAGAATAAGAAATATTTGAGAGATTTTTTTTAGTAGTAGAACTATGTTTCTTTCATTTATCTTTATATGTGTTTAAATTGTTTTTCTTATTGAAAAAGGTTATTCAAACTAATATTTGTACATCCATAATACTGAAGTCATATTATTCTTATTTTTTATTTATTCTAATTAGGTATATGTGACAGCAGAATGCATTTTGATTCATTGTACACAAATGGAGCACAACTTTTCATTTCTCCAGTTGTACATGATGTTGAGTTGAACCATATGTGCAGTCATACATGTACCTAGGGCAATGATGTCCATCTTATTCCATCTTTCCTGTCCCCATGTCCCCTCCTCTCACCCCCCTCCCCTTTGAGCAAAGTTCCTCCATTCTTCCCATGCCCCTTCCCTCATTATGGATCAGCATCCACTTATCAGAGACGACATTGGGCCTTTGGTTTTATGGGATTGGCTTACTTCACTTAGCATGATATTCTCCAACTCCATCCATTTACTTGCAAAAGCCATAATTTTATTCTCTTTTAATGCTGAGTAATATTTCATTGTGTATGTATATATATAGAACACTTCAATTCTGTGCACAAGATTCAAGGCAGCACACTAATGTTTCTTTACTAGTAGAAAACACTCTAAAGAATAACACTAAGGTGGAACATGCACAATGAAAGGGAAAAAACAGTAAAATCTATGTATTAGCTTTCAGTGTTGTTTTATTTCTTAAAAGGAGAGAAGAAGGATGAATTGAGTAAGATTAAACTCTGAACACATCTATTTTGACACAGAGTAAAACCTAGATGAGATTTCCTGGTCATCCTTCCTAGGTGAAATATGGACTATCTGAATAGACGAACTATAAATGTTATGTTCAATGTAGGGTGAGAACTGTAGCAGATCCTGTTCACTGGCTACCATGATGTTTTCCCTCCAATTCAGCTGTGTCCATCTTCCAGTGCTGAGGCTAAAATAAACAGGTAGCCTTCTTCTCAGACTGCTTTGGGGCCCAGGGAGTTCACAGACCATCCTAACCACAGAGACTGAAGGAAGATTTCCAAAAGGTTAGTGACTATGTTTTTAAAAAATAAGGCATGTATGGAGTTTTTTCCTTTATTTCTCATTTTTCCTGGTCACTATCTCCTACTTGCAATGAACAATGGTCATGTGAAGATGTGCATTCTGATGCTTCAGTTGACATATCATGACATCCAAGCAAATTCTGAAGCCAAGTTGTCTCGAGACCTTAGTCCTAAATAATACACGTCCTTTTTTTTATGTTACTATAGTTAGGTGTGATATTTCTTGTTATTAAAAGCTTTACCAAATGAAACAGAAACATTAGGAAGCAGTAATAAATATTGAACAAATATGCTGAGAAATCTCCCTCTACACACACACACACACACACACAATTTCCTTTCTAATTTCCAAGATCCAATTTCTTTTGGTCTCTTCATAAGTTTCTCCTCAGTTAGATAGAGCCACATCATTTGTACTTACTTCCTGTTTTTATTTATATTATTAATCTCATTATTAACATTTTATAAAGCTAAAAAATGGTTTTTACATAAGATTTATCCAATCATGAAGGCACATTAGACCAAATTTCTATTTTAATTATCCTAGAAATACATACTTGTGTTCTATCTGGCAGAATTCAAAATTCTAGTCATCTAATACTATAGAATACTTGGATTTAAACTTTTGCAAACACAGCAAAATTCAGTAGCTAGGCAACAAATGAGAAATGTGAGCACAATTGATTCCACGCTTTCTTCTCTGTATCCCTATTTGACCCTAGAAAAGTGATTTACCCAATCATTTGAGGTCAATGAAAAATAAGTACTCATCAGCCACAAATATAGTTTTTATAAGATTGAAAGTGTCTTCTCTCCAGGCTCCTTTGCTTCCTTGAGTTCTTTGTTAAAGTGTTGTGTTGTGCTATGTTTGTGAAAATGGATGTAGTCAATAATAATAAAAAAGTGTTTTATTGTCGGCTTACTCTAATAAGCTTAGACGGAGAAATACTGCTTGAAAACTATTAGTATAGAGCTATAAAATCCAATCTTCTTTCCTTCCTGCTATTTTTTTCCTTCCTCATTGAGATTACTTTTGAGCTATTTATATACTGTGAGTCTTCATACTCCATTGTAAACTGTGTACTATTCCTGGGTGACATTGGCACTTCTTGGCTCCTACTTCAGGTCATCCTGTAAATTAGAACTTCTGAAAATGAATAATCCCATACTATTTAATAATATGATAAGAATAAACATGATGGTTATAAATGAAAAGGGGCAGTTAGAAACTGAGGGTGGTAGAATCTAAGTTACTGTCTTCATTGTTTACTTTGAAAATTCACATTATTCCATTTAAGCAGATCTTGTTTCAACTTAGTGGAGTCTTCAAATATGTTACTCTCTCATATGTATTTGTATTTTTAGTCCACTCAGCATTAAGCAAGTTATTTTCATTCATTTATATTCTTAGTTCAATCAAGTACTGTCCGATTCTGATCTCTGTTTTATCTCCTCTGAGAACAGGAGGTTTATAAGCAAGTAAATGATCAGCATGTTTGCTTTTGCAGCCATAGTAAAGTTGTAAATAAGTTCCCATGGTCAGAGACCTCTAAACTGCTAATAGAAAATAATCGGCATATAAATCTGACCTCCATAAACCAACATCTATGTTTGGAACATATGTTGCTTTTATGTTCTGGAATACTTTCCCTTTTCGGTTTGGGGGAGGCTTGATATACTCCATTTTGCATAACAGTCCATCTGTAGCAAATCTATACCCCTGCAGATTTCCAAACTGCTCTGAGAGATAAAGATGTCACTGCCATGCACATAAACGTATGTGGGACCTTAATGAGCTCAGAAGATGATGGCATCATTAAGGCAGCAAAGGATTCAAAAAAGCAGCATGTTGTAAATTAAGAGTGTGAATTCAAAAGGTGACTGCTGTATATGGAAGGAGGATAAGGGGAGTGCTTTCATAATCATATCTAAAAGGAGCTTATACTAAAAATGAGTTATAAGGACTGTCGGTAGCTAAACACTAGAAGGAAATGCCAGAGAATATGTATGACATTTGTCTTCTTTAACAAATGAAATAAAACAAAAACTCTTAAAATTTGTATTACCCAAAACAATGTACATCTGTGTTTTTGTTTACTCTCTGGGACAAATATAACACTAGAAATCAAATCATTTAATAAAATTATTTGAAATGTGGAATAAATCATTCAAGTCTGCCAGGTTATTTTAAGTCAAATGTATTATATTTTTCTCTGTAGGAGAAAAGCATAAAATGTTTCTGATTCAGTTTTGACTTGGGTAAGCTATTGAATTTATTATCAATTTTTTAAAGTTTTTTTTTAAACCCTCTGTAATTTCAGGCCTGGTGAATGGAAAACTACAGTGTGAACAAACCAGTACAATTTTATCAACCCTATCAACCTCAGTACCACTGGTCTGTGGAGAAAAAATTTGGAACTTTGTGCAAGAAAGACACTAGGCTTCCAGGCAACTCTTCTGACTAGGTTCACAAACACTTGCTCTACTTCACAAAAATAGTTAAAAACATAAAACAATAAGAAATAAAAAAAAAATGCATCTTAACTCTCTTACTTGTCAGTAAAAAATTAACATATCTATTAAAATCCAGTAACATAGCAAACCATAAAAAGGCCATATCAAACTGCCTTTAGCTACATGGCCAGGAAAGCATTAGTCAGGAACATTATCCAAACATTAGGTAACAAAGACATGGCACTTTTCTCAATGTGTGTAAAAGAGGCTACAAATGAGAGAATGCCAGAGAAAATGTTTTTAAAATGTAGTAAAATTATCCTTGGGGGCCTGTTGGCCAATGGTAACAATAAGATTCCACCCAACAAGATTAAGCTTGTAGGATTACCTGCAAGTGACCCGTTTTAAGATATATTGAAAGGGATAAGATCAGAAACTTCCAAAAGCAATTCACATTGGCACAGTTTGGAAGGATGGAGTGTGCTGTTACTTGATCCTGGTGTTGTACACAGGTTTAGTAAACATCTATGATTTCTCTTCTTCTCCAACATGGTCCAGTTTCTGTCACTCCCCTCCATACAGAGCTGGACTCTAACTTACATTAAGTTAGTGTGGGATAGCAGATTAGATTGCTGATCTGAACATTTCAGTTCCTTAAAGTCAAGGCAGATTTATCTTCGTTTTAGTTAAATTATTTTGAGGTTCTTTTTAGCTATACAAATATAAGTTGACTACCACCTACTTTTTTCAGAGAAAAGGTAACAATTTAATCTGCATGGCTTGTTGCACATTGCAAGGCTAAGTATTTGCTTATTCACTTTAGTTTTCAATAAACCGTATGATGAATCTGTGGCACTAAACGGGAAGAAAAGTAGGTATCCAGAATAATTGATACTGTGTACACACACACAATTATCATAAGTGACCACAAAACCAGACTTTGAAAACTGTGCTACAAATAGTTTTCTATTTGTCTGGATCAGAGTCACTTAAAGTGCTCATTCATACACAGATTCCTGGTCTGGACGCTCATTGTTTCTGAAATAATGCTCTTGCAGAGGAGACTGAGAAGTAACATTTTTGACAAGTTTCCAGGTGATGCTGCTATGCTGGGACCACAGTTTAGAACTACTGTTGTTGATGAATGTGATTGCCTGTTGCTATGACAGCGGTGGGGGAGACTGTACCATTCTTGTAGATTTTTGTTGGGGGAGCTCATTTCTGCCAGTAAGCAGAGCTGATGCTACCTACTGATCAGCTGATGCTTCCTCTGATCAGGTATAGCAAGAGATACTGCTATAAAGGAGTAGAAGTAGTAAAAGTTAATGGACATTTTATTTCACACTGCTAATACAGCTCTGGATTTTGCGTGATGCTGTGAGCACTGATCACCTTTAGCAATAGTGGAAGTGAATGGGTCAGGCTGATTGGTGGGACACTGCAGAACAGAAACTGAGACTAGTCCCTTTGGAATGAATGAACAACCCAGAGTTTACTTTGGTATATCTGATGAGAAGCCCAGAGGATGAATGGAGTTTTTATAATTCTGAGGATCAGGTTCAGAATCATAGTAATTTGAATATCAAAGGAATGTCGTTCTTTATTACCATATATATTGAAGTTGTGTAAGTGTGCTATCAACAGTTGCCTCCACAAAGCCAACATAGTGATGAATAAGAGTGCACTCAGATGAGAAATTCAGCCAATCTGAGTTTCAAATTTTGTAGTAATTTTTAAAGGTTTTCAAATTATTTTTTAATATGATGTAATCCTCCAAAAATTCAACTCAACTGCAAATAACAAAGCATCAGAAATATATTTTAAAACTCAGATAAATTATATTGTTGGTACTCTAGACTAATAATAAAAATAATACTTAGCCATCCTTTGTACTATTGCCAAATAGAGACAATGAGAACCAAATGATTTTGTAGTAATTGCTTGAGAGAGATTAGAGAGAGTGACTGATAAAATAAAGTAGTATAGTTATGGGATAATTATAAAATTATGGGATAAGAAAAAGTGGACAAATAAGTAAAAACAAAGTTTCAGGGAGAAGTGCAAATAAATTGCTGGCCACATTCTCTCTCCTCTTGTTAGCTGAGACAGAAGGTAAAGTTTTAAATAAGCATTTTATGCTACAACCAGGTGGAAATGCTATTTCTATATTCTACTAACTTCAATTAGGAAGCTTCTTATCAATCCTATACTTAATTCCAAAGCTTTCTCATCAGGGAAGAAGTAAAACCTTCTTTGAAAGTCAATCCTTTTAGAAGTAAATTCTAATTTCTCCCCTGTCAATAACTTGTTTAGCCATCTTAGACAAGTCACTGAACTTCCCATGCTTGTTTCCTCAGCTGGAAAGCGGAGAGAATCATGATGACCTATCTTGCACATTTGATGAAGAGTGCCCCTGATAGAAAAGAAGCACCTTCCAAGAATGAGACATTGTGTACAGAAAGAATGGAAGCTACTTTGACAAAACACTTTCTCAATGCTTTTGGCAGTTGTCATCTGATCTGCCTGGGTGTCCTACTCCTAACTTCAGATCCTCTACCAGCAAAAGCTATTGCCTTTATTTCTTATTAATCAGGAATGTATTTTTCCTCCAAGGAATGTAGAACAAAATTTTGAGCTGTACAACTGAGCTATGCTTTGTTATTGATACAGGCTTATTAATAGATTTTAGTAAAGTCTTTCTAACCATTGGGTTCTAATCATATTAGTACACACAATAGCCATTACACATGCCAAATTAAGATATTCAAACATTGTACCAGGCAGTTTAAAACAACATTTGTGTTGAATAAGAGTGATGTGGAACTCTATTTCCTCTGAATGTGTTTACTCACAGCTGAAAATCCCTCAGTGGGATGACCTTTCTATTCAACATTTAAAAAGCTTTACAATACTTTCCCCCTGCAGCTTAGAGCAGGGGATTATTCTTTCCCAGGAGAAAATAAAATTAAAATGCTGCAACGCCTGTTGGAGAAGTGAAGGAGGGGATAATGACAGCCATAATAGGCCAAATAATTACGTTAATTGTTTATTTATTTGCAAAAGGAGATATTCAATATTTATTATGTTCAATTCTGGTGTAATACTACCATCTTTATACCTACAGCTTCATCAGGGATAGGACTATCCTGTCTCAAACAAAAAGCAACCTCTTATGAATTTAATGTAATAGTTGAATTTATGCATTCACCTTTAACTTAAATATCTAAAAACAAGCAATTTAGTTGAAGGAAAGAAACCTTGAAATATTTTTAGTTGCTCCTTGTAAATTGTTTTTGAGCACGTGCACACACATGACACACACACGTGCGCGCACACACACACAGGCACACACATACACACACCAGGTATTATTCTTTGTCTGGTCAAGGACTGACTTCACAGTTCCCATGGCAACCCAGTTCGCTCAGTGCTCTCTTTCAGCAGCTGCTGATTACACTTTGAATTTTATTTGCATTCATGATTAAGGAGGAGTATAAAAGATTGAGGTAAATTTTTTAAAAAAGCAATAAGAGGATAAAAGACATTTCATTCAATGATTGTCTGTAGCTTTAATTAAAACTAAAAGAATAAAGGGAGATACCAGGATTTCAGAAACTTTTATTTAATGGTTGACTGGATCTAGCAACAATATTAAATGAAGATGCCCCACCATCCCAGAACTTCTGCAATTTGCAGGCTGTGCACTATTAGCAACCAAGACCATGTAGACAGGGTTTGTTTTCTAGTAATGGTCTCTGCTTTCAGAAAATAATACATACATATTTCTTGAACTGGATTAAGATAAAAAAACTTAAAACTATTTAGTGTAGTATAATTTATTCAAATCATGCAATGTCCTTTCAGGAAGTATGCTCTTTGATGTCAAATGTTACTAGTCCTTGGCCTTTTTATGTTCATGGGAATTTACTCTAACAATTTTAATATAGGAAGATAAGATACGGTGTTATTGATATCTACCAGAGCATAAATAGAAAGAGAAAAAACCTGTAGAAATGTGAAACTTTACTGGGTAAGATTGTACCATTGTAAAATATGACCTTTGAGCATGTATATGTCCTGTTAAGAAAATGTAAAAGAATTAAAAATAAATATAGTTTTTTTCTATTACAGAATACAATATATTGGAAGAAAAGTATTTTTATAATACTTTCAATTTCATATATATTTCTGATTTTTCATGATTTCCTTGAAACTCTAAAAAAAAGTTTTTTTTCTATGATATAGTGATAACTCCTATTTAATCATTTAATTCTGGTAAGGACATTTATCTTTGGATAATTTCTTTTATCTAAAGATTATATTACTGCATTAATTTTTCTAGAGAATGATTTCAAATTCTCACTGTTTACCTTTATACTGATAAACTGGAATCATTTAAAAATACAAATTTATTGATGTGCAAAAATTTAATTGTTTATGAGGATTTTGTACTTTTATTTATTATGCAAGTAAAAGTAAATACTCATAGTTGGCAAAACTACACTATACTTCTATTTTCTACTGTAAGCAATCATAACTCATTTTAAAACACAATGTGTTTTAAATGCTACTTTAGTGAAGAATTTAAAGAAAACCATTACTCTATCATTGTTTTGTGGAGCCCTTCATTCTTATTATTTGAATATTTTAATAATTCACTATTATTATAGATATTGTTCTGTTTAACTTGGCCTTCTAATATAAAGATTTTCACCCAGATGTGTTCTGCTATGGAATTCCAGAGCTCATGATGAAGGCAGTAACCACCAAGGAGATCAAGTCCTTTTAACAAATATGAGGGCTATATTAACATTTTTCTCAATAAGTTTGGGTTGTCCCTGTCATATAAGGTCCTCTGAATCAAAAACCTTCTTCCTATTTCTTTCTTAACTGTATTCAAATAAAACTATGCCCCAGATAAGGAAATGTCAAGGATGCCTAGACCACAGACCCACAACTCTATTTCTTTATGAAAAAAAGGACAGAGATGAAATCTCCTTCAAGGAAAAAAAAAAGGGGGGGATTTGTGGTCTCTTCCTTTATTTATCTTGTAATTTGTAACTCATCTCCAACATCCCTCTCAGTTGGAAAGGTTTATAATATGTAATGCCAAGAAAATTTCCAGGAGCTTTATTCTCAGACAAGTGATTGTTTGTTTGTTTGTTTGTTTGTTTTGTCTGGGGAAAAGCTGGAGGAGAGAAGAGGTATATCTGAAAGGGTCACCTTTAACTTAAGCATTATTGTCAAATAACTGGGATTTCCAGAAGACAGTGACTTGCCACAGACAGAAATTTAAGAGGACAGTCTCAAAGAAAGGGAAGGGATGCCTGACTGAGAAGAAAGTAGACTCTTTGGTTAGACTAGCAGACTCACTGAAAAAGAAGAAGGAAACTAAAGAAACTGGACAGTCATAGGTATTCTATAAGCCAGAAAAGTCCTAAATATAAGAGGAAGGGATAAGGCTTCTCTCATGCTTACAAAATGATGAGAAGTGCTTCTTGTCTGAGCTAAAATTTCAGAATAATTCAGACTGGCTGGCACCCAGATGCTGAGTGTTGATGTGGGTTCCTGCCATAGAATAGTGGGACACGTGGGACTTACTAAAAATGGTCCAGGGCACTGTCACTCTCAGTGGGGTACCTCACATATTCAACAAAGACTCTTACAGGAAAGCCTATATTGTATAACCTATAAGCCTGAGTATCATCACCATGCTTGGTGCCTTCGATTTTTAGGTTAAAAATCTTTACTACATTTCTGTCCATGAAATACCAACCCCTAGTACATCACTTGTGAGCTGGACTAGAGCACAGTCTTTGATTTCAGAGTTTTATTTTCTCCTTAGACATTTTGGGTTTTTAAAGACATCTGGATAGCCTGTGTGAAAACTGGGAATACCCCCCTCCAGGTCATTCATAATATACATGTGGTGTTGGAAATCGATGGATAAGGTAGTTTCTTTATTCTCTACATAAATTAAACAGGATTTGGTCATTTGGGAAAAAGTGCCTGCTTCTGTAACAGTAAAGTTAAATATCGTTTTGTAACTGACGAGATTTATGACAATAACTCTATGTTAATCACAGTGATCCTAATTGGTTTGAAAGTAAATGTGTTTTGGGGGGATTTAGAGAATTATTGCTAGCAATGCTACTGTTCTTTGCAAAAGTACTGCAGTCCAAATCTAACACTATATAAGCAACTAAATATCTTTTCTGTTTTAAAAACTTTATTTTTTAGAGCAGCTTTAGGGTTACGGAAAAATATAGGAAAATAGTATAGAGTTACCATGTGTCCCACATTCAGTTTCCCTGGAGATTACCTTACATGAGTGTGTTCATTCGATATAATTAATAAACTAATTTTCATCTATTATTATTAATTACAGTTCACAGTTTGTTTAGATCTCTACAGTTTTGACTTAGTGCATCTATATGTACTAGAATCCCAGCCAGGATACCACATCACATTTAGCTGTCATGTCTCTTTATGCTCTTCTCTTCTATGGCAGTTTCCTAGACATTTCTTTTTTTGCTAACTTTGACAGTTTTGAGGAGTACTATTCAGGTATTTTGTAGGATGACTTGCTATTGGTATATGATGTTTTCTTAGGATAAACTGTAGTTAATGGTCACTGAAGGAATACTATAGAAACAAAAGACCATTTTCAACACATCATATCAAGCCTGTATATAGTCAACATGATTTATAGCTGTCAGTGTCTACCTTGATAACCTGATTGAGACTGTCCATCAAGTTTCTTCACTGTAAAGCTACTCTCCTACTCCAACTCTGCCTTTTCCATAGGTTAGAGTTTGGAGCATTATGTGCTCCCTTTCCTCCACAGAGGTGTAGCTACATTCATTATTCTTCTACTTGGAAAATTTGTCTCTTCTCTCTTATTTATTAATTTATTCAATCAAATATATATATAAATATATACACAAATATACACAAATACACATACATGCACATACTCATGAGCATTTCTCTCTTATTTAATAAAATAACTTGTAATAAATTCCATTTCAAGACTTAAGGAATATAGGCAAAGGTCAAATGCCTTAATGTGAGGATGCTTGAGTGGTTTATTCCAAATGAATCTAAATCAGAAGCAATACTTGTCAATGAAGGATGGAGCTGGGGAGCTGTTTCCTCATAGGAAAAGTGAGAAAAACATCCATGGACTGATCATACTAAAATCTACTCTGATTAGAGCATTAGGAAAGGATAATTTATTCAAATACTCTTTCAGATACTAAAAGGGATTTTAAACATAATTTATAAAATTTATTTTAAATATTTAAATGAGTTACTATAACCTTTATAAACTTTATTTATAAGCTTTACATTTATATGTATATAAAAGGGGAGAGAAAAAAGCAAGAGACTAAGATGGTTATGAGAGTCTCATCTGTTGAATTCTATCAGCATTCATATTTTTATCTTAGAATCTTTCACGATTTCTCTCACTCTACATTGCCCTTTAGGTAAAAGAAGAATGTGAACTTTAAAAGAAATTCACTGGGGAATCCTGGCATTTTTATTACAAAAGCTAGATGCCTAAAGAATGACTGACAGAGATTGTTATTGGTTATCATTGGTCATGGCTTAAATGTGCAGAAGATGTAATATCATGAGGGAAAGAAAAAGAGAAACATGTATGAAACTGCAAATATTATAGGAACATTTGGCAGTTACAGGAGAATGCAATTTACGTATAAAAAGTTCATGACAACGATTGTTTACTACAGGATTCAAAGGCACAAAAATGTGCAGTAGCTTTCCTATTCACTGCTTCATACTCTATAAGACTCCCAAGCATTCTGTGTGTTCACAACTTTGCTTGCCATTTTTAATCCATTAAAACCTATTTTCCAAGATATCAGAGGAACAAGTCTGCTCTACTCAAATAATTCTTGATCATACTGATATCATTCTATATTATAAAACACTGGGACATTATGTATATATAGACTTACTTGGATTAGAAAATAATTGCTCATGCTATAGAGTTCATTTTAAAGGTCTTCATTTCTCCAGAAAGCCCATATAAACACATATATATTGAAAGTGGAAAAACTAAAGGGCAAGAGAATAAAGTTTCAGACATAAGCTGGTAGACAGAAGTCATTTACAAATGGCATCTGATCTATAAGGCTGCAGTGTGACACAGGAATAACCCTGGACTGTCCATATTTAACAGCATGCGAAGTCCAAAATAACATGAAGATAGTAAACAGAAATTCTGAACTGTTGTCCTAGGATGCAGGAGTCAAGTCATGAAATTCAGAGAAGCTAGACAGACACCACAGGAACACATGTACCAAGAGGCATTCGGAGCAAAAAAGGTAAAGACCAAAAGGGAACATGGCCAAAGGCCTCTAGGTAGAAGTCTGCATCATCACAGTCACCTTGTGTTATGAATTTCTGTGGACTGAGTATTGGATCTTGGAATATGACAGACATCTATAAACATGTGGTGGAATTAGATGCAAAGTCTGTACTCTGTCAGATTTTCTTTAGCTGTGTACAGTGCCTAACAAGCTGCACCATCACAGAAATATCACTATTGTACCATCTTCATGCCTACAGAACAACAGAACATGGGGAGCTGATGCAGCACAGCTTCTCAATAACTACAAAATGAGAAAGTGCATTTACTTAAATTATTAGCTATTTTCTCTCCATTGCCATTATCATTTAATTAAAACCCTTTTGTGAGTATCCTTAAGATATAATTGATGCCCAGGAAGCTACTAATATGCTTAGATTATATGTAGCATTTTCTACCTTTCTACTAATGATACATTTTAGTGATCAGAAATGTCCTGGAGCACACATAAAGTTGGCATAATCTTTTTTTAGTCTTGAATATCCTTAAATGATCACTAATGCATCTTATAAATATGCCCACATTGCTTTAGAAAGTTATATTCAAGAAATGATAGGTTAATTAACTAGCATGCTTAAAGATGCTTAAGCAATAATAGCAACACATCCTTCAACTTTCTTGTATTTTAACATCAATACAAATGATGTAAAACCAATATAACGTTTAGATTCACCATCAATCATTTAGAATAGTTATTCCCTATAATGACTATTCTGCATGTTTGAAAACATTTCTTGTTTCCTATATTTGTAAAAGGTCTTGTCAGGTCTCTTTTCCATCTACAGGACAACAATAATCTTTAGCTGAGTGCTTTGGTTAGACAAGAGAAGTTTTCTTAACTGAAAGGTTTTAACCTCAAATATAGCTCATTTTTTTCAAATGCAATATACATGTTGTTTCATATGTTGCAAAGTTATACCACTATTTTTTCCCTGAGTTTCTATTCTTGAACATGTGCAATAAATAGTAATAGATGAACAGAACAGGTCAAGTTCAGACACCTTATACAAAGTTCATTTGAGGAGGCAAGTCCCGAGTACATAAGATGGAGAAATACCATTGAAGTTATCTAAAAAACTAGAAATTAAGAATACTCCTCTCAAACTCTCACTTGCCTTATTATTTTTTCATGTAAGGTTTCCTTCTCTCATAAGCTTAATACTAGAGGCAGTAATCTTTTATATCTTTCATACACCTATGATGAGCAGATTTAAAGTACACACCTGGATTTTAATGATACCACTCCTCATTTTAAACTCGATCTCTAAGAAAACACACTATGATCTTTTCTTTTTTTTTCTTTGTTTCTCTCTCACTCTCTCTCTTGAGTTGTTGCTTCTTGGTGCTGCATATTGACCCTAGGATCTCATGCATGCTGAGCAACAGTACCATCCCTACACACATTTTTTTTATATGAGCCTCTTATGTGTTCTGTGAACATGCTATTGCCCTTCTTGAGTAAATGCCTTGTCATCCCTTACTGTAGAGGTTGATTTGCCTTGATTTATGTTTCTTCCTTCAGAGGTTCAAGGTTCAAGCATTTTCTGTGAAACCTACCTACCATCTCGGACTGACTTGTGTACTCTCTGCTCCTTCCTACCTTTTCACTTTTGCATAATGCTTTTGTATGATGTACTGCACCATCCATGTCTGGTTCTCTTCCTAATAAATTGTTAAGTTTTTTGAGGGCAAGGTTTATCGTTTTGAGGGCAGGAATGTGTCCAACATGTGGCACAAGTTCAATAAGTAAACACCAAACTTTTAAAAATCATTTATCTCTGGGTTTCATAAATTGCAGTTTGATTTTTGAATGATCTTGGAAGTCTCTATGAAACACCTAATTGCTAATCCATAACTCATTCTCAGTAAATTGGTATAAAAGAATCTCAGCCACTATACTCCAGTCTATTACTTCAGCTAACCTTGTTCATTAACTGACCTTGACATCATGCCCAGAAAAGAGAAAGAGCAATTGTCTGCTGAAATGGATGTTTATGATTACATTCTAAATTGGACACTCAGAACCTTTGCATCTTTCGCAATTCATTATATCCTTTACTTTTTAATCAGCAGGTAAAATGCAAACCCTCAGGTGGCGCATGCCTGTAATCCCAGAGGCTCAGGAGACTGAGGCAGGAAGATTGCGAGTTCAAAGCCAGCTTCAGCAAAAAAGCAAAATATCAGACAGGTAGCCCGTCATAACTAGGCCAACCTCAAAAATTACTTAAAACTTCAAAAAACAAAACAAAAAAAGGTCAGTGAAGAGATAAGCTATTGACCTTAATAATCATATTTTCCTACATAACCACATATAACATTTCAAGTACTTATTCTCAACACAATACTAATCCAACTTTTTTGTTGTTAACATTCACAAATTGAATCATTGAGCAAATAAAAGTACACAAAGGCTTAAGTTATCACAGTTAACCAGTATAAAGTTAAAAGTGTATCCTGATGAGTTTTGGTCTACTTGTTGATAATAATCCTGTATCCTTTATATTATTATAGTATGGAGGTAGGAACAGGAAAAGAATGCTACCTCCAAAATGCCATTCTGACTATTAAAATCTTACTAAACTTAAGGCCAAAGTCATGTTCAAACTTTCTGTCACCATTTTGGCCCTTAATTTCCTTTCAAATATAAATTTCTTTGTATCATTTAAAACCCTTTATATTCATTAGTTATTGCTTTCATTGTTAGAGATCTTTTCTTTACTCTCCATATGAACTCCAAGAAAATTGTCAATATACTTCTTTTGTTCCAAAGAAGTGGAATATTTAATGCAATATATACTCTTTTAATTAATATTTAATGCAATTATATACTCTTTTCCCAAGAAGTGGAATATTTAATGCAATCATGGAATCTAGAGTTGGTGAGAATGTAGATGTCATCAAACCCTATTTTCTCCTTATATAAAGAGGGAAATTAAATTAAAGATAAATTTGTGCTTTGTAAGTGTTCAAATAAGTGGTGATTTTTAAATTAAAATAAAAACAATTTGATTTGAGTGTTCATCTATATTCTTTTTATCAGTTGTGTGAAAAACTGTGAAATGCTCAAGAGTTAGGTAATCACTAGACTAACAATTTAGTTCAGGACCAATAATCTGTGGACATGGTGATTGTTGCCTTGCCTACTCTGTGATTCTTTTCTTGATGTTTTTGGTTGATTGAATCAGTGAATTTTATCATCTATTACCAAGTGCTGCACTAAAACAAAGGAAGAATAGCTTATTTCTGTATGAAAATAAATAGTTATACCCTTTTTGGATTTTCACTGCTATTTAGAATAATTTGATGCCCCCCTCACTTGAAAATATTAAGTTGCAACATCTCTACAGAATAATTAGAGCTTGAAATGTAGAAATTTCCCAATACTGTGGGATCATTGCAAAATATGGCAGAAGTGTTGACAGTAATAAAGGAAAGTAAGTTAAACTTGATTTTGTAGATAATTAAGGACATCTAAAAGCTGTGTTTGCCATATTTTTTAGCAACTTTACTAGCCCTTATTTTTTTATAATTAAGAAAAATAATGAAAGAAAATTTCTCCTGAAAACAGCTACTAAATATAAAATGATTTTGATTTTCAGTAATATAAGTATACATGGATTTTCCCAGGGTTTTTGTTTCTATGCTAAAACATAGTAGGCTTCTTTGCTTGCTTGTTTTGAAATAAAGGATTATTTTACCAAGAGAAATAAGAGTAGAGAGTGTGCAAATAAATGGCAAGAAGCAAGAGACCCATACACTAAATAGATGTTGCATGCTGGTTCCGAGCCTTAACAGCCCATATGGTCGAGTTACTCTACTGGGGTCAGTTTGCACACCTACCATTCTTTGAAGTGAGGGGCATAGAAGATTTTTCAGTGCCCCAGGTATACACCATTGGGAGAAGAAAGGTTGTTACAGATCCTACAAAGAAGACTGTAGCTGAAAAGCTAAATGAAGAATTGCAATGACCATCTGAAATATGAATCCATTGGTTAGTCAAGGTAACTGTAAGTGAGAAGTCTCCATTAGCAGTTTCCTGAAAGTCTGTGAAGGCACCCATCAAGGCGATGAGTCAAATTTCAAAAGCTCCTGGTCCAGAGAAATTGGGGTAGATGGCTGCTAAATTGTCTCCCAATTATCTTCTTCTTTCAATGTTCATGCTCTTGTATTATCCCTTCCCCTTGAGATTGTGTTATATCTAATCAATCACTTCTACTGCATAGAATACTGTGGAATTTTGGTGGTGTCACTCTTGAGATTAATAGGAGATTATGGTTCTGTTTGAGGCTCTTCTCCTATCTCACTCACCATGAGAAAAGCCAAATGTCAAATGACAAGCTTTTCTATGAGACATCTATTTGGGAAAGAACTGATTTCTCTGCCTATCACCCAGTGAGGACTTGAGGCCTTCCAGTAGTCATGGGGTAAGCACAGAATCAAATCCTCCCCATCACAAGCTTTAAGATGACAGTAGACTAGCTAATGCAGCTTGTGAGAGACTCTGAACTAAGCCAGAGAGCTAAACTGATATGAATAATGTTTGTCATTTTAATTTGCTAAATTTGTGATAATTTATTATATTAAAAAAATAGATGGCTAATACATGATATAGCTAGTTCAAGTAACTGTCCTCCCTGACCCCTGACTCCAACCCTAGAAGATGAGACCTAAAGAGCACAGAGTGATAGCAATGAAAAGAAGAGAGAGAGGCTTAGGATGGAGGGGACAAACATTTCATATTGTGTCCAGTTATGATCTTTGGTACAGTCTTGTATTAGAAATTTATTTACAGCATGGTGACTATACTGGTTATAAAAATGACTACAAGAATATATACTATCAAAGACTAAGCTGAAAAGTCATGGAGCCTGTCATGCTTTCATGGAGGGGCAGGGGAAGATAATCCTGACTGAATAAATTTTTTAGAGAGACTGAGAGAGTAGAATGATATTATATTTTTCATTATATTCTAAGTTGGATTTAAAATATAGTCTATATACTGCTCTGATAATTTTTCCATTGAAACAATGGACTGAGTGAATTATGGGTCTTGGTATACAATGAAATAAAGTTTGCCCAGAGAAGAAATAAGAAATGCAATACAATGTAGAGCCTGCACTAAATAAAGGCCACACATTTACTGTGACATATTTGGTAAGTATATAAAGGAACATAGTGGGGACAGAAAATAGTTAAAGCCCAACAGACATGCAGAGGGGAATTCATGTTCAATGAGCAGTATCACAACTGAGAAAGCTTTTTCAAGGCAGAGTGATATATCACTGCATTGTGTGTAGTGACTGGGTTATTACTATTGCTGGCTTGTTTACTACTTTTCTGAGTTTTTAATCCCTCAAGTTTGCAGCCTCAGCCTGGTTTTAGAAGAAATATGGTGATGACATACAAAGCTTATGCAGAAACAACTCTGTGCCACAGGATGGACTGACTGCCTCGCCCTCACTACTGCTGTCATTATTTGAAAGTTAAGATTTTTTTTTTAAAATCTGAGTTTTCTCTTCACCTTAGTGAGCTTTCCTGTTTAACATTACTGAAAACATGTCATGTGGCTTCATTTCTCTTTCCCTATGCCTGGCCAAGCCTGCATACTTACTTCACAGTATTTACCCCAAAAGATGGCTAGATGTTCTTCAAGAGCAGCTAAAAAGCAGCCTAAAGGTTTTCCCCCTCCGTGAAGCCAACCCCTCTGGACAGAGCTGATCACTCATCTTGAAAACATACTTTGTATGTATTATGATTACAGTACTATGGTAATGAGTAGGTGGTTATCTATTACCAATTATCAATCAGAATAAGCACAAGATGGGTGTATGGTAATGGTACCCAAAATACTTCCAGAGATAATGCAAAAGAGATGAATAAATAAGTCACGCACAATTCTTAGACCATTCTCTACCTCCTTTGTTTTTCTCTTCCTAATGTGCGATAATTACAATTCCACATAGGGTGTTTTGAATCAGACTAGTGTGGGGATTTTTTTTTTTAGTCAAGTTTAAATTTTTTACATCTTTTTGGTTAGCATTCAAGGTACTCTGTTAGTTCAAACTGATCCTTGAGGACTTTATAATAATGAATTTAGCAAACTGAGATACACACTTTATCCTTAGCTACTGGGATGAGATCTCTAGATCCTGGGAATATCATGCTTCTTTAGTGTCTGTTTTTCCTGGGGACCTTGGTCATGCCAAATAGTCTGACAGTATGATTTAGTGTGAGAGCTAATCAAGCCAGAAAGACCAACAATATGATTTAGGATGAAAGTTCTAGTTTATATAGCTAGATTTACTTAGACCAATCATGAAAGCAATTGTGGCTACATATAGGAACCTTAATAAAAATTCTAGACACTGGGGCTTGATGAGTTTTCTTGTTTGGCAGTCCATGTATAATTTCACATTGATGCCAAGAAAGAGGTGTCCTGACTCCACAAGGAACTATAGAAGCTCCATATTTGTTGTTTTCTTAGATTCTGACCTATGTACTTCTTCCTGTGGGAGATCTTATTGTCATTTCCCTGTAAGAAACCATAACCATGAGTATAAACAGCTTTCAATGAGTTCTGTGAATCCCTCTAGCAAATTGTCAATCCTAAGGTGGGCTTTGGGAGCACCCTAAATTCGCAGTTAGTGTCCAAATAAGGATGTTCTTGTGTGGACTGTGTTCCCTCCAACTTCACAGCTGGCTGAACTCTTCACAGGGGCAAAATGATATGTGCAGATCTTTATCATTATGTGTAATATTGAGTACCAAAGTTTGGGTGAAATTATTTCAATGTCAGATAACATATACATATCTGTCTATTTCTAGCTACATTTTATATACTTACATTATTTAATATATTATGTGTTATTATATACATATATTATTATATATCAAATATACATATATATATTTCATTTGGCACATGTCCTAGAGATTTTGTTGATGACAACAGCAATATCATATTTTATAACAAAAGTAACAATTTCAGTAACTTTCAGGATAGTAATAAAGGCCAGAATAAGCTGTTGAACTCTGGCAGGTATTGTTCTTTGAGTATGGAGATAGCAGCTGTCCCTTATTCCATGGGTATTAGTCGAGTTTTATATTTCAATGTTTTTCTTTGTCATTTCTGAGATACGGGATTTCACTTTTAAGTGACGTAAAATATACCTTCTATCTTCTCAGCATGAATATTATAAAATACTTTTTAAAAATCTTCAGATATCTCCTTAATGAGAGAAAATTAAAACTCTGTAAGAGTACCTTTAAGAACAGTGGACAAATATACAATGCTGAATTGCAGCATTTCACAGGAACAAAGTTCTCAAGCAAAGTTAGTTCATTTGCATTCTGACAGAAAACATGAATAAATATTTTCTGATAAAAGAGTTCAGAAACAACTATTTTGTACCATAGGATAAGAAGAGGCAAGAAAATATTACTTCAGAAAAATGTGTGAAGATGATTCTAAGTTATTATGCAGAATTTGCTTCAATGTGTTATTTTTTTATTCCCCTCAACATTTGCTCTTAATATGAAGAACCAGAAAAATAACATTATATTAATGTTTTCATTTTCAAGTCTGTGATCCTGCCAAGATAAACCTACCTAATGGTTCAAATTCTATCTTCTCTTTTCCAAAGATTCCTGTAAACCAGATCAAAACTATCCTTTGATTTTGGGCCCAGCCTCTGAATCATCCTACTGCTCAAAATATAATAGATAATTGACAGGAAGTTATCAGAGCTATTAGAGCTGAAAATAGCTTTTTGCTCATAATCATAAGCCACAGTATAATAGGACTTGTGAATTAAACTTGAATTGAGCACATTTCCTCCCAGATGTCTTAGGGCATTCTCCTACTTCACTGACTGCTTGTTTTCCTTACTTCTATATTGAATCATGGGCCATGAGTTCCCTTGGAATTTCTGCTCTTGCTTTATATACTTTATATCTATTACAATACCAGAACTCTTGAATTATGCTCAGATTAAGACACACAGAATAATATGCTGGCAAATTTCCAGTTAAAAATGTTTAATGATTTAATAAATGGTCCAAAAATATTTGTAGATTTAGAAAAAATCTGTATTGTCCTCCCTAAAATGAGCTGAAATTCTGAGAATTGTAGATCGTAAAATATATCTGCAACACAGGAAATCACATAAAACATTTACTGATAGGATTGTTTTAAAGCCATTAAAATTCCATGATAATGAATGCTCATAATGGGAAATTCCACATTCTCTCTTCCATATCCCCCAAATATCTGAAATTTAGAATAAATTTGTTCTTTTTACTTTCTTTCTCATTTCCTCTCCTTTCTTCTTTCCTTTTTTCTCTTTGTTTCTCTTCCTCCTCTCTCATTGCTTCTGTTGCAATTTTTCCTTTTATGAATTCTCATTTGTCTTTCATTTAGAATGTCTCTTTGTAGATGCTATTGCTACAGGGATGAGATCGTCTAGGAAACTGAGGCAATTGAAGGCCACCCTTGAAACTCCGGTTCTTGCAACCAAGTCAGAAAGACTTTTGGACATATCACTGAGTAACAAGCATGAGTTTATTAAAAGGGATAGAAAAAGGGAAAAGGGAAGACTCTTAAGTGAGAGAGTAGGTCCTTGCAGAGCAAAGAGAGATAACATACTTCTCCTGCCCTCCATTTTTATTGGAAGATCTCAGGGAAGTTTTCAGAGAGTCCACCTAGGTCTACCTCTTGACTTTTGACTGACAGCAGGATGACATTAGACTTTCAAGTCCTTCCACTGTCACAACAACTCTAGATCACCTTGGCCCATGCTCACTGGTTCTAATTGGAACCTATTTTTACAGAATTTATGATTGGGGCAATTATCCTGATCTCCCTGAGTTCTGGGATCTGGTCTATGCTACTGAACGTTACCCCTAGAGGATAACTTGTATTCTTTAGGGCCTGTTTGCTGAGAAATTTAACATATTCTTTTGATTTGAGCCAGGCAGGGCTGCAGGTAAATTGCTTTTTAAAAGTAAAAACATGTGAGGGTCAGCACAGTGGGCCTGTTTTATAGAATTATTCCCTTAACCACATGTTCCCACCACTTATGTCTCTCGGTCCCCTATAACTGTCATGGCTTAGAAAGATGCAGCTTTTGACCATTAGAAGTCAGCTCCATTAGCAGTGACCTCACTTATTTAACACATTGTCCCCTACCAAGTGCATGGCCTAAAACCTGGCAGGTACTGAAGAAACACTTTCAGGAACAAAGGAAGGAACAGAGGCAAGAAGGGAGAGACAGAAGGGAAAAGGAGTAGGGGGACTGAAAACGAAGAAAACAGTTTTAAATTTTTAAAAATTTTCTGATCAAATGCTGCAAAATAGTTATATATTTTTATAAACTTCCTCTAAAGAACCCTTAGGGCATAGCTTTAAATGGTGTCAGAAAAAGGAGAGAACAGAAATTCTGCTTTTCAATAGAAATGGTATTACATATGTATTACTAAGCATCTTCCTGGTTTGTGCTTGATTTAAAGATGAAAATGCTCTGCACATTTCTCCAGCTGTGTTCCCTCCACAGACCAGGACAGGCAGGGCTCTGAGAGCAGCTGCTTCCTCACATGCAGTTTTATTTGCATCACTAAGAAAGAGCAGCCTGGCATATGAATAAAACATGCTGCTTCTTTACCATACCCTTCCAGTAAGTTACTTCAGCTAAACTTTTTTTTTTTTTTTTTTTTGAAACAGTGGGCAGAAGCAGCTAGTAAGGCAATTTTAAAAACAGAAAAATTTTTCCAATAATTCACTTTTTTGCTATGTGAATAATCTGAGGTAATAGGACCTCATTTGAAAATTTTGACAATATATTTTTATTTTTTATTGGTATTATAATAAAAATTTTCATTAATCCTACTTCTTAAAATATAGTGTCTTTTAAAATATAATTTATTTTTATTATACAAAACATTCTAGTATATTAGTACATCATATGTTTCTTCATTTATAGAGGAAAAAATTTAAAACAGGTTCATATTAACAAAATCACAAAATAGTGATTATGCGCACTATTACAACATAATACTACTAGGTAGTGTTCATAAAAAGGCAAAAAAAAAATGTTCCTATTTTTAGGTGACAAACAGATGTGAATGGTGGGGACATGAGGTTAAGAGAATAATTCTATAAAATGGGCCCACTGTGCTGACATACACATGCTTTCTTTTCCAAGAAGAATTTATCTGCAGCCCTGCCTGGCCTAAGTGGACAGGATGTCACGTTCCTCAGCAAACTACCTGTTAACTGCAGGAGAAATGCAAATAATGTTGATAAGAGGAACTTAGCAACCTCAACCTGGAGGTTGATAAGAGGAACTTATTATCCTGAATAGGGAGACTTTTGTGACCAGATCCTGAAACTCTGGGTGATAAGGATAGTTCCTCCTAACCATAAAATCTGTAAGAATTCATGGTTAAGAAATCAACTAAAACCAGTCAGCATGGGCCAAGGTGACTTAGAGTGGTCATGGCAGTGGGTATTTGAAAGTCTAATGTCACCTTGCTGTCAGTCAAGTCAAGAGGTGAACCAGGGTGGGACTCTGGAAACTTCTCTGAGATCCCCAATAAAACTTAAGTACAGGAGAGGCACCTTGACCTTCTCTCTGAAAGGACCCACTCTCTCCCTTGAGACCATCCCCTTTCCCTTTTCCTATCCCTTCAATAAACTTATTCTGGTTACAGTGACATGTCTGAAATCTTTCAGACTCCATCACAAGAACTGGCATCAAAATGGGTCTTCGCACTGCCTCAGTTTCCCAGAAGACCCAGCTCTGTAACACTATTATTGATGAAGACTACATTTTGAATTATGTTAATGTATCTTCAAATTCAAAACCAACTTATGCTACTTAATCCGTCATATTAGTACGACATCTATTTATAAATGATACAACTCAGAAAAAAGGGTAGGTTTTGATCTGAGAAAAAATTTTTGAAGATAGTAAATCTTGAATTGTTTATTGAAACTTTGAAGAACAAAGACGTTTCCCTTTTTTCTTCTTGCCCTTTCTTATTTCAAAAATTATATGTTGATGCTTCCTTGGAATATGTTTAACTTATTTGCTGCATGCCTCATTTTAATCATATGTAAATGCTTCCCGCTCTCCTAATGGGAACTCAGGATGTGATATTTATGAAGATTAATAATACAATATTAATCTAAAATTTTGAGAAATTCCCCTCATCTATGTTAATCTCGTCACCCCATAAAATCGCCATATTAGCTCGTTATTCTCCTGCTCTAATTGTATTTACATGAATGAAATTTTTCCTTAAGTAATGGCTTCATAATTTTTCTGAGCTCTAGAAATTGAAAGTCATTCCTTTTTAACTGAATTATTTACACGTGTTAATATTCCTGGAGATTCCCTAAGTAGAAGAAGAGTAGGACCAGCTTCATACTTTTCAGCACCTCATAAAAAATGAATTGTAGGATCTCCTGTTCAAAAATTACTGAAAATTTCTAGACATGGACATAAGAGCAATAAAGCAAATGTGGGGCCTACTAAGGGATGCTCAGTGAGATTGCACAGGTCATATATACCTGAAACCACCTTAGTAGAGAGTAAAGAAGGAAAAAAAAAAAGATAGCTGAGGAGGTAAGGCTGCTTCCTAGTTTTCTGGTTTGAATGCAAGAATTTATTTAGTAATTGATATGACTCTATGGATGGGTGCTCTAATCACAAGTTATATTATGGAGCTATGGAATTTTAAATGGATATATGGAGTAAGTGTCCTCTCCATTATCAACAAGATTCTGTTTTAAGCAGAGCTACTGGCCTGACAGTTTTCCAGAATGTACTATTTGGTTGGTTCTTTAGGCTGAAACATTTTGTATGGCTAAGAGAAGATAATGTACTATTCCTAAAATGAAAGAGAACATTTGAACTAAGATCAGTATACAATTTCATACAGAAGTATGAACATAATGAAAGAAAGCAATGAATGTATGTTAATGAAAATAACATTATTTGTCAAACATAAAGCTCAACTTTTATGAATTCTCTTCAGTAATTCTACAAATACTTTGCACATGTCCACTATATATCAGGCCCTATTCTGAGTTCTGGGATACCACAACGAACAAGAGATTCACCTCTCTCCTTCAAGATTTATTTCTCCTAAGGGAAAGGGTGCAGGAAATTAGCAAATTAATAAGTACAATATATGTTGTGCAGGTGGTAAAAGTGTAATGGAGAAAATTCAAGTGTGGAAGGAAAAGCAATAGCTCCCAGGTTGGGCTGGAATTATGATTTTACCTAGGTATTAAGGAGGGTCTCATCAGATCTTGTTGGAGAAGAGTTCTGAAAGAAGAGAGCAGTGATGTGAATAGATAGAGGCAAATCAAGTAGAACAGAAAGTTCCAAAGTTCTGAGGCAGGAGAGTATATGACTATCTGGAGAAACAATTGAGAAGCTTCTACAGATAGACATTAAGATCAGAAGAGAATATTGGGAAATATTCTCAGAGAAGGGTAAAAGGCAAATGATTTATGATCTTGCAGGCATCTTACAAACATTTTGATATTCTTTATTTCTTTGGATTTCATAGTTTCTTTTTTTCAACTGAGTAGATCACAAATTATAAACATTGTCTAAAAATTGTTTATCCTAATATTGAGATGTTACTAAGAGAGTTTAATGTTTACCTTTGCTAACTACTTCTCAGACAGGTTTTTTCCTGTTTTCCTTTTTGTAGAGGACTTAACTTAGAAAACTTGAAATTATAAATGTTTTCTATCTCTTTGAGACACAAGTTTACTTTTAGCCTCTTGCCAGTTTTACAGCCAGAGAATATCATTCTTAGGGATCTGGGAGCCACCCTTTAAATTAGAATCGTCCAAAAATACAAGGCCTCTATCTCTCAGTCTCTGTCAGGGTTTGGGGCCTAACTTACATCAGCACATCAATTATCCAACACAGATGGCCTAATCACATTAGCCAACCCCCCATTGTCCTCAGTACGTTTTCATTAGCTCACCCTAATATTTGTTTCAATTATTGTTTTTCAATTATCATTTCCCCTAGTTCAATAAGCTGTGAATAAAATCTTTCTTGTCTGTTGAACTCCAGCTGTTGCAATTTTTCTTTTACAAATGTCTCCCCTGACTTCCAGATCCAATTGTCTACTTAGTCTAGCCTAATTACATTTCTGTTCAAAAAATCCCCAAGATACAACCAACCAAAACAGGATTTTTCATTTCCTTCTCCATCCTCCACCAAAACTGACACTTACCCAAACCCTAGGAATCATCAGAGATACTTATCTTTCTCTCGTCGTCTACATTCTATCCATCAGCAAATGAAGTTGGCTGTTTTAAAAAGAATGCCATTCAGATCTTGTCTGCATATCCATTGCTATCGCAGTAGTCTAAGTTTCCATTATTTGCTTTATAAAACTGGAGTCACCATGTCACAGCTTCTTAGGCTCTAAATCATCTACTTTTGGAAATACTCTCCAACCTCACCTTTATCACTATCCTCCATAATGCTGATGGTGCTATTCCAGGTACATGGCAAGCCCTCGGCTGCCTTGGAGCTTCCCCAGCCCAATGCCTTCTCTAACTATCTATCAAATCAGCACCCCTGGCGCTACTGGACGTTAGTTTTTATGTATTCATGCATTTATTAGTGTATTCTATCGTCCTCACTCTATTAGAGACTTTACGAGCTCACGGACTTTGTCTAATTTATGCATTGTTCTCATGCCTAAAATAGTACTTGGCAAATTATAGGTACAAATGAATATTTATTAAATGAATAAATTAAAGAACAGCCTGATTTTTCCCTTTCTAAATAGAAAGTGTGTAATAGGAATGTTCCCAAATCTGAATTAGAAACTGTATTGACTTTGTGTTTTTCAAATTTCTAGCTAAAAGTGAGAAATTGGGATAAATACACTTAAAAATATCTATCAAAATTACATTTTAATTTTATTAACTTTACTAAAATAAATAACACATTATCACCTGAATTAGAATTTCTATTAATAGTTATGCATTATGCTTCTTGAAACAATTTTATAGTGACACTGTACCATGGAAAAATGAAAACTGTGTCCTAAGATTTAAAATTTGTGTATCATGTATTTCTTTTAGTAAAATATTTATCTATCTATCTATCTATCTATCTATCTATCTATCTATCTAAATATGTATGGTTATATATAACTATCCCTCATAAAAATATGATAGAAAAAAGTTTTATTAAGCTATGAATTTCATTGCATGCTTTAAAACTTACCATTCTTCCACTCATCTCCAATGAGAGATCATCGCATGTGAGTGTTTCACATTACTGAACATTCTTATTGTGAAAATACAAGATGAGTAGGAAAAAGTGATAAACCTTGTCTGTGGATATCTTATGTAAATTCCAGAAGAAAGAGTGCTGTGCAGTATGAAACTGTTAATATATTTATTCTTTGCCCAACGAATACATATTACCCATTTTGCTTTGTTTTTTTAAGCATGCTAGGAAATTTACTATTCTTTTCCAATTTTCTCTCCAGTGATTTCCTTTCTGAATGTTACAATTATTAATAAAGTATGAAAAATTGAGTGCCTAAATGCTGTCCATCAGTGAAACAAACCAAGACAGTGGACACATTGACCTTAAGAACTTATGTTACCATCCTGACCACTGATAAATAGCTAATAACATCTGTCATCCATATAAAAAGTACCATGTGGAAACAAATAAATCATCACTACAACAGAAATACTGCTTCTATAAATGGAATTCCAAAAGAACTGAAAAAGATGATTTTACATGTGAAAATTTTTAAATTGTGTTGATTGCATTCAATGGTTGATTTTCCAATGTATATTCAAGAGATAATTTTCTCACTCTTCTATTTTTCTTCCTTTCAATTCTGAGTAACATCTGCAGTTCACATCTGTACAAATATCCTTCACATCCTCACATCCTGCCTAATTTTGTGGTTACCTGATAAAATTGGGTAGTTTTCAGGGTCCTTGTCCTTTCTTTGTGTTTTCAAATAGCAGGCAAGTTAAAATGTGCCCTATGCAAGCATTAAATTACACATCAATGATATTCACATTTGGTCTTTGTGAGTAGTGCAGGACATACAATTCTAAAACAAAATATTATATTACTTTCAAAAACGGTATATCAGAAGTAAAAATAGTATTTAAGATCATTCTGAAATTTAAATATTCATTAACCTGTTCCATCTAGCATTAAAAATTTAAGATACAATGATCATGTAAGGACAAATGATGACTGAAGGATCATTTTAAAGAACTGTAATGCTAGAAAATATATACTTTTGTCTCTGTCTCTCTCTCTCACACACAAATACATTAAAACTCTATTATAGATACCCTTTTCTACATCATTCTATTTTTGTATCATCTAAGTAAATTTCCAAATAGTTGTGGAAGAGAATACAATGGAACTTATTTTCATATGTTAAAATAGACATGGCATCTTTGGATATAAATTTAAATATCCACTTTAGAAGTAAAGAGAAGCTTGGGATATAAAGTTCTTTCAGGTTTAAGTTTATAGAATGACACAAAGTGTTTATCTTCAAATAACTCTTTCCTTGATGACCCATATGTTGCCCTATTCTTACAGTATACTATGAGGCCAAATATAAATATTTTATAAGGAACCTAATGTATATAAAACAACATTAAACTATATAGCAAATCTTAGGGAGCATTTGAGTAATGAACAAATGTAACTGAGATCATGAATCCAAGCTCAATCCTAATTGATTATAACTGATAGAAGAGAAGATGTTGGTTGTGAAAAAGAGGGGAAGGCAAATAGTTTTCATGTTACAGTTTGTAAAAAACATTTTCTTTTTTTATTTGTTCTTTTTAGATATACATGACAGTAAAGGAAAAATATTTTCTTGATATCAGACTCTCTGAATGATATTAGAATTCATAATGCATTTTAAAACATTTTTTAAAATTATTTTTTTAATTCTCTAGTATACTATGTTTAATTATTAATTAATTTTTAATTCTCTAGTATACTATTTTTAATTAATTTTTAATTCTCTAGTATCTTTACTTTTCATTCCCTTCTACATAATGAATATAATAGAAAGTTTTCAAGCACAACTATTGATATTGATTTGTATTAACTTTTAAATACAATTAATATGATTCTATGTAAGTCAAATTGGATCTTCTCTTTAAATTTGTAATATTTAAATTTGGAAAACTCAGTTAAATCAGTAATACACAACTTAATAAGGATATCATGTTTTACATTTCAGTAAATACTTGTTCATCTACATCAACCTTTGGGAGGCTATTGTGTTGGTCCCATGTTATTTAATGAATATTTATATATTTAGAGCCCATTTATGGTTTTCTCTTTTAACCTATTTACTGCAATGTTACTCCAGTTCCAGTGCTAGAAATATGGAGTAAAATATTTTAATGTTATAATTGGTAAACAGTACAAATGGAACCATTTATAAAGGAAATGCACATACAAATATTTCTGACATTTGCTGGCTAAATTTTAAGCAAAGATTTGTGGTTTACAATTAGAGAGCTTTGTTTTCCTTTTAGTAGAAAATGTAAAATAAATAAATTCAAACAACTAATGGATGAAAACAAGATTAAGTTATATAGATATGCATTATTGGTTATTCTTACTGATTCCAGAGTGAACATGGAACACAGGTCTGTAGCACTGCATGGAATTAATATCTGTTAAAAGAAGTTAATATTAAATCCTAGAGAATATAAACATGAAGCATCTTCCTAAAATGTTACTTGGCATAACATTGAGACAAGGGCGAAGGACAGGTAGCTGATTATCAAAGAAAAGGTAAGGGGCTGCTAAAATCTCCAAAGCACTTCCCCATTTAACTGGTTGCTAACACCTTGGGGAAAATCACTCTTCACAACACAGGAGCTGCTAATAACCCCCTTGGGCTACTCTTTTCCTGACTTTGGGAACAAATGCTGGAAAGAAAGAGACAATGGGGGTCTATTTAAAAAAAAAAAAGATACACACCTTCCTGTAGCTCCCGTAGCTTTGGGCCCCAAACAGCTCTGGGCCCCAACTTCTCTCCTAGAGAAGTCTGCTATCTCTGTTCTCTTAAAATTTGCTTTTAATACTTGCCTCGATGTTTCTTGGGTGTTTAATCTTTACACAGGGAAATGACCTGATCCTGATTTCCCAGACCTGTATCAACATCTTAGAGAGGTTTCTTTTTTCTAACAGAGATGTGCTTTCTGAAAATTTAATTGTTTCCTACTTCTTTTGGAGTACTGTGCTCAGATTTCATCCTTCTTTCCTTCCCCTTCATTCACCCTTACCCCTCCTTTCTTGTTTCATCAAAATATTTACTAAGTTCATACTGTGTGCTAGGTTTGTGTTGAAGGCACACTGTTATCAATCAAAATACTTTAAAACACATTTACAGAACATGGATCAAATACAGCCCATGATTTTAGTTATCATTTCTTTGTTTCACAGGTATACAACAGATCTTTCTTTTTCTCCTCCTTGTTATATTACAATATAGGTATTGACTATACTGACAAAGGAATTATGCTAGATGAATGCAATTTTTCTGAGGCCAAGGGACAAAAGAACAGTCAGGATAGGTAATGAATGACTGGGTCAAGAGTAAATGAAGCCTGGTACAGTGGCATGAGCCCGTAATTCCAGTGGCTACAGAGGCTTAAGTCAATAGGATCACAAGTTCAAAACCAGCCTCAGCAACTTAGTGAGGCACTTAGCAACTCAGCAACTCAGAAAGACCCTGTTTCTAAATAAAATATTAAAAAAGGGATGGGGATGTGGTTCAGTTGTTAAGCACCCCTGAGTTCAATCCTTGGCATAAAAAAAAAGAAGAAGAAGAAAGAAGAAGAAAAGAAGAAAGAAGGAGGAGGAGGAGAAGAAGGAGGAGGAGGAGAAATGAAATACAGAGCACTCCTCCCTCCTCCAACCTGTTGCCAACCTTACCTGCTTCCAGGGAACTTTTCCTCCCTGCAAAGAGTTGTTGATGAAAGTCCCCTGGGTTGCTCTCTTCCTGCCTGTACCCGTGGAAGGATCTTTTCCCTCCTTTGGCTCACCTTTTGTCCATGTAGGAAAGAGAAGAGGAGGAAGCTATAAAAGGGGCAGGACATCCCTACTCCCTTGGACCAACTTGGACCAACTTGGACCCTCTCCTTTGCTGAGGAGTCTCCATCTCTCTCTCTCTGTTCTGTTCTTTAAATAAAACTTTTTGACTTGCCTCAGAGTTTTATGGGTGTTCAATCTTCAACACCTGGGGAATGGGATTTAAACCTGATTCTCAACACTGTATTATCTCCAGTCTTGTTTTAGTGTGGTACTAAATGGGTGAGAAGATGGACATCAGGAGCAGAGAAAAGAATAAATTAATAGAAGCATTTACATCAACAATATAGGAAAATCTTAAGTGTTCAGTAGATTATTTTTGACAATTGCATCTCAGTGCCACATAAATCAAACTAGAAAATTACTGCAATTATAAAATAGCAAAAAATACATTAGCTTTTGCAATTAATATTTATTTATTTTTAAATATTTTTTTAGTTGTAGACGGACACAATGTCTTTATTGCTTTGTATGTGGTGCTGAGGATCGAACCCAGGGCCTCACGCATGCGAGGCAAGCGCTCTACCACTGAGCTACAATCCCAGCCCTGCAATTAATATTTAAAATGTCTTTTTGGAAGTCTTCATGCTTTGTGCTAAACTTGTGTTGTTTGTAATAAATAAATTATCCAGGCAAAAATCTCTTAACCAGAAGGGAATTTGTAATTCCTAAAAGTCAAGAAAGTTATAACTAAGTAAATTAAAATTTTTAAGTACTTGTAAGAAATTCTATAACATAAATATGTAACTTATGCCCCAAGGGCAACATCCTAAGATCTATATGAATCAAAATAATTCCTTGTTTCTAAAATCTATTTAAATCTATTACATACTCATAAACACAAATTATTATGTATTTGTCTCCTAAAAGATTTGTCTCATTCAATTAGACACTGTTTGCATAAAACATTTTGGAGTCTAATTAAGCAGGGCTTAGGGAACTAAAAGGATCTTAGTAGGGCTTGCAATTATAGCATTGAAAAAAAAAAGAAGCAGAGCTGGGCGCAGTGGCACACGCCTGTAATCCCAGAACTCTGGGAGGCTGAGACCGGAGAATAGCAAGGTCAAAGCCAGACTCAGCAAAGGTGAGGGACTGAGTAACTCAATGAGACCCTGTCTCCAAATAAAACACAAAATAGGGTTAGGGATGTGGCTCAGTGGTCAAGTACCCCTGAGTTCAATCCTCGGTACAAAAGAAAAAAAAAAGAAATGGCAGATTTTGAATTAATGAGGCATGGGATACAATTTTGAATCTAGTTTTTATTTTATTTTGCATCTATAGAATGACATAAAATGGAGAACTTAACTAAAATGAGTTTTAAATTGTTTTTGTCGCATTTTCCTTTTTTCTTTTCCCACAAGAAAATGATCTAGGTAAGAAACTCCAAGGGGGAAAAATGGACTAGTGCTTTTAACATTTTCTTCTGTTTTGGTGAATTCTATAAAGTCTTATACAGTTAAAACTTTCTGAGTATGTACAAGTATAGCTATGGTTAGTTTATTATTCCCTTTTTTTAAAAAATACAAAAATATTGCAGTTTTTTTCTTGAAATTACCCTTTATTTATTCATTTCCATGAAGCCAAAAATATCACACATCATATTCTCACCTTCTTTTAGTTTATATGATTTAAGGAAGGGTAAGAGCATCTTTAGTTTAAGATATCTGAGGTTGTTTGGGGTTAAGAGAATTATCTCACTGCTATAACTCTATTCTCAAGGATTATACTACTACTTTTAAACTGTCCTACAGTCTATATTAGAGTTCATTTGGGATATTGTTTATTACTCTTTTTTAAAAAAATACATATTTTAGATTCTTTGTCAGAAAAGACCACACTTCTAGGAAAGTATAAGCAGCAATATACCATTAATTAGATGATTGACAGTAGGTATTTCTACCCAATAACTAATGGACATTATTCAAAGATGCATATAACACACACACACACACACACACACACACTGGAGCCATTTAATCTTTTTATTTAAAGTTTTAAAAACAATGTCGCTGATTCATTGATTACATATATTATCAACATGTTCATTGGTCTTTCTGTGTGACTGCAGTTTGCTGATGAAACACTATTAAAAATATTAAAGATGCTTTAAGAATGTCAAACTTCCAAATGAAAAAATGCCACAATTTAAAAAAATTAAATGATCACAAGTGAAATATTGGCAAAAGTTGGGAAAAAAATTTATTGCTATATAAATGAAAGTAAGTGAAAACTGAGGAAAATAGGAAAACAGAACAAAAGACTTGGAGTAGCAGTTCATAAAAAAAATGATTAATAGATATATACTCATAATTAAAATAGTTAAAAACTTTTAAAGCCTCTAATGCTGCCAAATAATAAATTTAGACCCAATGTTGTAAAACCATTTTTGATATAATACTTTCAGAAAGTAATGCAGCAATGACTTTCAAAATTTAATACGTATAATTTCTTTGATCAGGAATTTCTTGATTAAAAAGGTATTCCTGGAAAATGTTACAAAATTTATGATCTAACACATTAATTACTACATTGTTCATAATAGTAAGCTTGCAGATGAATCTGAAAGAAAAATGAATGTATGCCATTAGATGAATAGAAATATAAATTATTGTATATCTCTATATTGGACTAATATGCACAGGAGGATTAGTCCTATTTGTGTTGACATTAAAGAAAATCTTAAAGTAGTGCTTTTGGTGTCCTTAAAAAGAGGGCTGACACTTTTTCTCCCTCTCTATATTCATATATTAAAATTTTTGCAAGCCTAACAACATGTATATTAATTTATATATATGTATGTAAGAATATATTCAGTCAAATACATATGCACTTACATGTATGTATACAATATCTACAAATATACATATACACAGAAAATTTATGAGAAAATGTGTACAATTCTGCAAAATGGGAATGATGATATGGCAGGGAAGGAATGTTCTCTTACAGCTCTGATTTTTTAAACATTAGTATGTGTTATTGTATCATAAAAGAAAAACAAAACAAAGGAAAAAAATCAAATGTCTTAGTTATAATGATTAAGAAAAAGAAGTTTATGGAATCATCTAGTAGCAAATAAAAGTACAGTTCATGATCTTATAATATTGGCTCAGGAACTGAAGGGTTAAAAAGGAAATTAAAGAGAGGAATGATTAGCTAAAGAAAAATTTCCTTACAATTGGTAGAAATACATTATAAGCTAATTTCATTAAATGAGATAAATCACCTGAACCTTACCAAAAGCTAAATGATCCATCTACAAGTCTGAAATCATCATTTCATGAGAAAAACTCACTTATTTTCTGGTGTAAAAGTCATTTCTTTTTTAGAGCCACAGTTATCATTAGAGATGATCTAAAAATTATATTCATATTATTACAGGCTATTTCTCTTTTCTTATAGGTTTCTATGATTTAAATCATTTTTAGATTGTGTTAGTTTACACATATGGACATACACAAATTAATCCACTCATCCTGTATTTTGCAAAATAGTTTAGGTTTTACTCTTTCATTTATCTTTTAGCTCTTGTGTTTATCTCTTACCAGAATAATAGCAAATATTGACAGGTAATTTTCTTTCATCTCTTTTGAAGGAAAATTTAAAAAGACAGCTTTAACAAAAGATCATTCTTTATTTAAAACAAAGAAGTACATTCTACATCTGATAACTGGTATCTTAGTTTATAATTAATTCTCATTCCACTTTGAATTATACATGACTTAAAGGTAAGATATACACATTGCCTGATGATAAGATATCCTCAGAAGACAATCTAACAAGGTGAAAAAGTCAGCAGCAGTTTACTTTATTTCCCTGATGATAAATAATACTTTATATTTTATGTCATTGCATTAACAACTATTTAACATAGCCTGAGACCATACCCCTAATTTTGGGACTCCACTGTTACTTTCATTGTCTTAGTACTTTTAAAAATAAAATCTATCTACTAGAGAAAACCAGGGATAAAGCAATACTGTGTAAAATGTCAGCTGGCTTTTTTTCCTTTTGCCTAGAAATCCGAAGCCGGGGGTAGGGGTTGTGGCTCAGGGGCAGGGGTTGTGGCTCAGGGGCAGAGTGCTTGCCTCGCACATGTGAGGCACTGGGTTCAATACTCAGTATCACATTAAAAAATTTTAAAAAAACAACAACAAAAAATCCCACACTAAAAGAACAGTTTGGAAGGCACTCATTTCAGCGAATAATATATTTTCTATATTATGCAAATTTAAATTCTAAAGCATAAGATTTATATAAACAAAATTCTATCCTACAGAATTAAAGCCATAGAAAAATTTAAAAGTTTTTTGTTGTTATTCGTTTAGTATTGACCAAAAAAATTGACAAACAATTCTGCATCCTATTCTCTATTTTGCAGATGGCTATCAAATGTATTCTAAATCCTTTTATAAATGTCTTTATTAAATGTCTATCATCATGTAATTGAAATATGTGGTTAAATCATCTTAACATTATGATGTTGTAAATCACTTAACATATTCTCTGAATTTGAATTCAAATTTTCCACATTATTAATTTGTTTCATTATTAGTTTCAGACAAGCATTTAAAATTTTTCAACAAGACTATTATTTGAAATGCATATAAACATACATGCATAAGAAACCTTCAAAAGAATTTCATAGGTATTTTCAAAAATAATGCAAATTTAATTTTTTCAGAACAATGTTTATACATAAAAAATGAGGAAGACTAGAATAGAAAAAAATACCTAAATTGTTAATTATTAGTAGACTTGTATTTATGATACTATTATTAACGACATTCTTTTTTAAATATTTCTTTCAAAACTACAAATATACAATACATATATAATGTACATATAGTAATATACACATGTATATTAAATATATTACATATTATGTATGTGTATATACATAATATTAATACACATGTAATATATTACATAATATTGTATATGCATGTTATATTGTAATATTGTGTATATTACATAATATTGTATATATTGTAATATTGTATATACATGTCATATTATGTATATGCATATATATGTTTTTTCTGAACAAAAGATTGGTTGCCATATGACTTTAGATTTTTTTTATATCAACAAATATAATTCCATTTTAAACCCACATCTGACAGTTTAGTCTTTAATTATACATGATCAGCAAAGTTATGCAAAACTAAGTCTTGATCATTTATTACTTTTCTCCTTTTAGGTAATGTCAATTTATTTATTAGTATATGTATGAGAACTTTTAATGATATTAAATTGCAATGATGCTATTAATTAATATTGATATGCATATAGAAGGATGCCAATGTATTTCCCATTGAATTTTAAGATTTCATTTTATAGCCCAAAAAATTAAATTATAGGTTTCTATTAGACTTGAAAATAACAATGTCATCAGGATACTAGAGCAGATTGGCTCTTGGCATGAGACTCTTATAGGCTATTAATTCTAAATGAATAGTGCTAATTGTAATGTTACACTGCACACCAATGCCACCCTAGCAAAACTTTAATTTCAAATTAAATTACATAAAAATATTAAATGATTATTTGTTATTTTTTGATTAATCAAATAATATATATAAAGCAAGTATTGTTTCCGTCCCTTTTTTACAGATGATGAGTGGTGGCACAAAGAAGTCAAATATCAGCTGCCTTGCAACTATTAAGTAGAAGAGCAGAGCCTCTGAAAATGGATAATCTGACTCTCTGCTTTGTTCTCTTTACTTACTCTCCTCTGTCATTTAATATCCTTTTTGTCTCTCTTAAAACAATTACAAAGTTTTGAGTTTTACACAAAAAAAGAGAACTACATCTGATACATCTTTAACTGTAGTTAAAGTTCATGTTTTGGAAACTTAATCCCTAAATTCATACCTTGATTGTATTTTGAAGTAGAGCTTTCTGATGGTAATTGGGATTAGATAAGGTGGGGACTCCAGGATGGCATTAGCAGTTTTAGAAGAAAAAGAAAGATCTGAGCTAGCAGGTTTGCTCCATCTGGTCAAGTTATGCTCTCTACCATATTGACATGTGGCAAGAAGGTCCCCACCAGGTGCCAAGGGGATGGTGACAGCATGCATTAGACCTTCCAGCATCCATAACTGTGAGTCGAGTAAATTTCTACTCTTTATAAATTACCAGTCTTAGATATTTTGTTATAGCAATAGAAAACAGACAAAGGGTAGGGGGCAAAGTGAAGGGAATCAATTGAGAGAACCCTCTCAGGATTCAGTGTTACATTCCTGGCCATTGAATGAGAAGCCACTATGCGTGATCTGGGGGTGGGGAGCATGATCAAAAACCTCACTAGTCCGGATATATTCTGCTCTTCTGTTTTATTTTATTTTTGGTACCAGAGATTGAACCCAGGGGTGCTTAATCATTAAGCCACTTCCCAGCCCTTTTTATATTTTATTTAGAGACAGGGTCTCACTGAGTTGCTTAAGGCCTCCCTAAATTGCTGAGACTGGCTTTGAACTCACAATCCTCTTGCCTCCTTGTCTCCAGAGTTGCTGGGATTACAAGCATGCACCTAGCTTCTGCCCTTTTTATTTTTATTTTATTTTATTTTACTTTATTGTGGTGCTGGACATTGAACTCAGGGGTACTCGACCACTGAGCCACACCCCTACCCCTATTTGGTGTTTTATTTAGAGACAGGGTCTCACTGAATTGCTTAGCACCTCACTGTCACCAAGGCTGGCTTTGAACTCACAATTCTCCTGTCTCAGCCTCCCAAAATGCTGAGATTACAGGCATGCACCACTGCGCTCGGCTCTGCCCTTTTATTTTTCAAACCAGGTCTTATATAAGAATAAGTATGTAAACATGGAAAGTATGCTGAAAACCAAAATGTAGACTCTTTTCTGGCCAGTTCTTCATCCAGGTCTTAATTCCAATGTTGTAGAATTGTTTGAACAAATTGGCTAAATAAGGGTCATTGATGCCTGTGTTTTTTAAGTTTAAAAACTTTCATGCCCCAAGAATATGTTCTTGGAGGCCAGTTTGATAAACGTAACTGACAAATAAACAAAAATACTGATGCTGACAGAATCAAACAAGTAATAAAAATGCAGGGCTATCCCTGGCTATAAGATTGTGGTTTATTTCTTCCAGAATGTGTATGTGTATGTATGTGTGTTTACATGAATGTATATATACACACTGAAATAATTTACAATTACAATTTCATGAGCACTTGGAGCTCTTAGAGAGTATAGGTTGGAATTTAGTCAGAAAAGTATTAATCAAAATAAAGAATGCAGTGCTACTCCCCAACCTCCTCTGATTTTACTAAACACTCAGTAATGCCTTCTTAAGCTTATACTGTAAAACCAAACAAGATAAAATATGCATTTTTTGCCTTAGTTATGAAAATTTAGTTGTGAGATTTCTACTTATGAGTAGGGTCTTTACTTTTCACGCAAAAGCTTAGCATGGGGCTGGAATCTGTCTTTCTTTCACCTGAGCTTCTTTAGGCCAAGTCCCCTATGAGTTGTTAAGGTTTTTAACATTTTCTTGATATTATACCATTGTGCTACACCCAACGGATGGAAGCAAAGAATAAGATAGACAGGGACCTAATCCAACAATGACAACAAAAAAGAGGACTTGGGGTTTCTTAACTTCCTCTGTAGGCCAGTGGTAAGATCAACTTTTCATTAGTCAATTTTGGTGTCTATTGTTAAGACCTGATGAATTGTGCTATTTATATTCATGGCTGTCTCCTAGCTTTATAAATTACTCTTAAAATGGAATTGATCTGTTCGTGGGTAAACCACAGCTAACTTTTCATTAGTGAAAACCAGTGATGGATGAATAATGACTCAAAATAAATAACAGCTCCACTTTAATCCACAGTGTCAACAGTTTTCTCTCACCAAACAGAGAGCCAATCTGATATTAACTAGTTTCATTTCTCTTTCTGTTTTCACTCATGATAAAGTTGTAATGAGCAATGGCACCACTACAGTGAAAGCAGAAGCAGAACCTGAAAGAAACTGATATGACATAGACAGTTGGCTGGCTAGCCAATTAGTACTTGAGTAGTTAAAATATTTCTATAAGGGTCCCCCCACCTATTTACAAAACTCATTGGAATCTTAAAATTAAAATTAAAAAAATTATTCTTTTTTTTTTTGGTAGCAGAGATTGAACCCATGGGAACTTTACCACTGAGCTATATCCCTAGAACTTTTATTATTTTTTATTTGAAACAAGATCTCACTAATTTGCTAAGGGTCTTGCTAAGTTGGTAAGGTTGGCCTTGCACTTGGGATCTCTTGAATTAGGGAATTACTGGTGCTTACCAGCAAACCCAGCAACAATTATTCTTAATAAACCATAGTAAAACGTTTTTACTCAGTATTTCCCAGTATTTGATAATCTAATACATACATCTGCCTCTCTTTCTTCAAGGAAAAGTAGAATTTATACTGAACAGGGGGAAACCGTAGTGTTTCTGTCTGTTATATAAATAAGTTGTAATTCTGAAAGGAGTTCAGCCCATACCATTTATACAACCTATTGCTTAACTGAAAATTTAGGAATGTTATACAAAATTGCTAAGGAATTGAAATAGAAAAAAACTCTTACTGTATTATGTTTGGGTGTACACAGTAGATATCATTTTTCAACAGACTCTTGAGTTTTGGTCTTCATCTCCACATGACAGTTAATTTATATTTTTCTTGTTCATGAATAGAATTATAGCATGCAGTTCTCAGAAAAAAGCAAGAAAAAGCAAATCCAACTCATATGTGTTTAATATGGAGGGAAATGTCACACTCTTTTCATTTTGAAATGTAGCATTTGTTAGAATATTTTCTTTCTTTTTTTTTTTTGGTACTAGAGATGGAACTCAGGGGCACTCGACCACTAAGCCACATCCCCAGCCCTATGTTTTGTGTTTTATGTAGAGACAGGGTCTCACTGAGTTGCTTTGCGTCTCTCCCTTGCTGAGGCTGGCTTTGAACTCGTGATTCTCCTGTCTCAGCCTCCCTAAATGCTGGGATTACAGGCTTGCGCTAATATTTTCCTTTACAAAGCTAGTGCCCCCTTCCATTAGGTCTAATATCCCTGACACTCTAAACTATCCTGGGGCTTTAGGTGAAAAGGACTGTTCTAATTGCTGACCTGGAGAGGCTCTAGGTTTAAAGGTGATTAGGAATGCATAAATTGTGGGAACCTTTCAGACTTGACTCAGTAATCTAAAGCCAAGCTGAAATAGAAATACCTCTTGGAGTAAATGACTGGTTTTACTGTTGCTTGAAATGTAATTGCTCTGTTTTTTCAATTATGTTTTATTTAAAAAAAGAAACAAAAGAAGCCAAAGGATAAATACTCATTACTTTGTTTTCTCATTAACCAAAGTAACAGAGATCCCAAAAGGGGACGGACATTCATCTTGTTGAATATTAACAAAAATAAATAAATAAATTACTAGATAAATATTAACAAAAATAAATAAATAAATTACTAGAAAAGAAGTCTATACAAAATGGATATCTTTTTTTAAAAAACAAAATTCAAAGCAGTGTGTGCAATCACTGGAATCTTTAGCCATTTTAACTAATATAGGGAAGGACTCATTCTTTAAATTCTTCCTTTCAACTAGCTAATAAAAACTAGAATTTTTTGCCCTTCAATAAAGTATAGATGGCAAAAAAAAAAAGAAAAAGAAAAACATTTAATATTTGATCTATACTCTTCTATTTCAAAACTTCTTGAACATCTTGAACACAGCAACATCGAGAGCTAAGTTTGAATGGAAAATAAATATTTACTTTTTAAAAAAGCCATGCTTTCAAATATGTATATCAAATAGTCTATTTAAAATCTAAAACTCTATTTCATTTTATTATATGAAAAATTTATTTAACTTAAATATTTCACAATGTTAATGATCATGTTAGTACTGTTTTATTTCCATAACCTTCCATATTCTTGGTTTTGTTCAAATATGTCGGAAAATCCCCATGGGAAACAATGTTACTTTTGAAATATAGTTTTAATTTTAAAAAGATACAAGATTTTTAGAGGAACTTGATACTTTTTTGACAAGGTTTTCAAATTTAATTGATTTGTAATTTTCAGTTTTTATTGCTAAAAATTAAGTCTAGCCAGATCTTCCTGAACATGATTTCATCTTTTCTGTGCAACTATTACACAAATTAATAGAAGCATTGTAGAAGAGAAGATAAATTTCTAGAAGATAGTTGAGACTATTCGTGGAAGTTAATTTTTAGAGCAGCCATCAAAAATTCAAACCTAGTTGGGCATGGTGGTGCACACCTGTAATCCCAGCAGGTAGGGAGGCTGAGGCAGGAGGATCATGAGTTCAAAGCCAGCCTCCGCAAAAGTGAGGCGCTAAGCAACTCAGTGAGACCCTGTCTCTAAATAAAACACAAAATAGGGCTGGGGATGTGTCTCAGTGGTTGAGTGTCCCTGAGTGTTCAATCCCCAGTACACCCCTCCCCCAAATTCAAACCTAAGGATGTGATAATATTTCCCAAAAATAAATGTTACATAAAAGACTAAAACTTAATTTTAATAACAACTTTGTATCCAATATAGTTTGCATTTGTCTTTATTTCCCATCTTTTTTCCTTTCTCTAAGCCTCTTTCTGTGATCTCATTCTAATTTTTTGTCTTTTGTTTTAGTTCTCCTTTCTCCTGATTTTTATCTGCTTCCATTTTTATTTTTTTATTTTTTGTCCATCTGTCTTCACACACCTGTACATTCCACCACATTTGAAGATGCTGAACCAGCCTCCCACTTCCAATTGCCCAAAGAGAGGCCATGCGCTGGGGTAATTAAGTCCACATATTCTAAAGGCCCAAAGTACAAAAAGTTCAAGTTCCAGTATGGTCATGAGAAGACATCTCTATACTGCACAGTCCTCTCAGACACAGTAGCTACCTAAAATGGTTGTTTTAAGAACTGCCCCATAGGGTACTTAAAATTGTGCTCAGATGTAGAGAGTCATCCGTGGGCTGTATGTGGATTATTGACATCACAGCCAGAGACGGGATAAGTCTGGCTTTGGGAATTTCTTGTGGCACCCCCACAGGGATAGACCACCTGATGCAGGTAAACTTCCCCCTCAGCTATGCCAAAGGTCCCACACAGCACTGGAGATGGGGTGACCTGCTGTAGCCACACAGCCCCTCTGAGATGCATGTGACCTGGTAAGATACCAATCAACCTGCTGACTGCAAGACATCACAAGTGAGACATTGTCCTTGAAACTTTATCCCTGCCTTTGATACACCCCCTTAAATAAGGCACGGGAGCCATTTTATTGTTGTCTATCTCCAGCTCCCATGTGGACTGGATCTATCAGGGGCTCCAACTTTTGAAACCATCTTTTTGAGTTTGTCTTTTGTTCTTTACTCATTTTTCTAGACTTTAATTTCTCAGGTAGCTTACATCCTTCTCGGCAGGAAGAAGAACCCCTCAAGGAGATGCTGGCTGTCTCCCCATACTGGAATTGGAAGCACTCAGAAAGTGTTATTGATCTGATACTAAATCATTGGGTTAATAGAGGCTAAGATCTTCCTTAATTTCCCCTGTTTTAGGAAAACAGGCATCATTCCTTATTCCCAGGGATAACTTCCACCCCAATATTTTATAGATCCATTTTTCCTTACTTTTTGTGTATCATTTACCTTTTCCTTTCCTATATATAGCTGTTTTCCCAAATGTGCTAGTATGCTCAAGCTCTAGCAATCCTTCAAATATTCAGAATTCAGAAAAGCAAAACACATTAAACACACTCCATAGAAAAATATATCTTCACCCTTTCATACACTCATCTGCTTCTTCCCCTTAAAAGTGAAAGCTCTTTACTTTAGTATGCATTTGTCCTTTACATGTACATGATTGCCTGCTGTTCTAATCTGCCATTGATCATGTCTATTTTTATGAAATGTTTGTTTTTATGATGTTATGTTTCCAGTAAGAAACCTTGATCAAGTACCTTCCTATTTTTTTCTTCCAGTTTGCCAAGACTATGTATATGCAAAATCCCATGTTTTGATATTCTGTCATAGTCATAAGTGTAGTTGGTTTTAGGATCCATCCACAATGGTGAGTTCACTTAATTTTAATGATGTCTTCCTTATCACATGATGGGATTCACAATTTCTACCTCCTGATATTATTGTGAGGATTAAGTAGCATAAATAACTTCCCAGGGAAGATGCTTGTTCATGATTTGTATCTCTTATGTACTGAGCATTTTTCTAAGCAATTAACATATATAAAACCATTTGATGTTCATTGCTATACTATGAGGTAAGTTGTTTTAATAAGTAAGCTTTTTCATTATTATGACCAAAGGACCCAAAAATAACAATTAGAGGAGAAAAAGCTTATCTAAGGCTCAGAGATTCAGTCCATGGTCAGTCAAATTTATAACTCTGGGACAAGGATGAGGCAGAACATTCTGGTGGGAGGGCACAACAGAGGAAAGAAGTTCAGGACATGACAGCCAGGAAGTAGAGATAAATTCAGCTCAACAGGGACAAATAATCCCAAAGGCACATTCCCAGTGATCTACTTCCAGCCACATCCTACCTACCTACAGTTACCATCTAGATTTGTTGCAGTTAATCCCTATCAATGGATTAATCCACTATTTGGATTACACCTCGCATAAACTAATCATTTCACCTCTGATAATTTTTGTATTACTGTCCAAAATACAAGCTTTTGGGGGACACTTCATTTAAACCATAACATAAGTTAATATTTTTATTTGCATTATAAATGTGGAAAACATTCCTGAAAGAGCTAAATAACAACCAAAATTTTAGCTGTGGTAAGGACTTGGACTTGTGCCCAAGCAGACTAGCTCTGGTATCTGCGCTATCAATCCTTGGGTTCTTTCTTCATTTCCTTTACTTCCCTCCTCTGGATCTACCCAGTCTATTGAAGACTTATTCTTGGCCCACTACTTATAGCTCTTAACCTTCTAGTCATTGCTCTGAGTTGAGAATCTGAAAATGTCTATAATTAGAATGTCTTTTTTCAGATGAAACATATGTATGAAAGCATGCTTTCACAAACATCTTCAGAGATTCATTTACCTAATGAAGCCTATTAAGTACTTTACATTAGCATTTAACAAATCTTAGTTTTATGTTCTGATCATCTGTTGAAATTTCCTCTCCCTTCCTATCCCTTTGCCACTGCCTAGGCATATCATTCACCATTTTTTCTTCCTTCCTTCCTTCCTTCCTTTCTTTCTTGTCCAGAAAAATGAGTCTAGTGCAGTGATTATCATCTTTGGAGTTAAAGAGATTTGGATTAGACCCAAAGCTCCACTATTTAATTAGCTGTGTGTCCTTAAGAAATGTATAATTCTTTCTTATACTAAAATAGGTTAGAATAATGCAGATCCTACGTGTGCACATATGAGTGCACATGTGAAATCTACATATTACTATATTAAAATTCCAAGTAATCCATTATTCAGTTTTTAAAAAATGCTTCTATTGACAGAATTTCCCAACTGCATTTGGCTACTGTTTCTTTAAGGAAAGCTCATTAATACTAAACTGGCCACCACATAGATTCTCTTTCTCCTTAGTCTCACAGCATGTCTTCCCTATTGTCCCTAGAACTGACTTTTAAAAACATAAGTTTTTCATCTGACAACTATAATTAAACATTTCTATAAAAAAACATTTCTTTATTGTCCCAATATAATAATTTTCACTTAATGACCTCAATCTACCTCCTTGATTCTCTTAAGGTCTAGCTCCAGCTCCAGATCCAGCAAAATATTTGCTGGTTTTTTTTTTCAAATAAACTTTGTTATTCCTGCTATTATTTTTGTACACTCCCTTCTGCTTAGAATGATTATTTGTCTCTGTGGTACATATTGAATGGTAGCTTTCCACCAGAATTCCTGTGTTGAAATCCCAACCCCCAAGGTGATGGTGTAGGTATTAAGAAGTAGGGCTTAGTAGGAAGTCACATAAAGGAGGCTGGAGCTCATTCTCCATTTCTACTCTGGGAGGCACAGCAAGAAGGTACCATCTACAGACCAGTTAATGGGCCTTCATCAGATATCAAATCTGCTGGCACCATGATCTTGGATTTCATGGGCTCTATAACTGTGAGAAATAAACTTCTGTTATTTATAAAATTCCAATCCATAATAGTAGCCAGAATGGACTATGATACCCTGGTTTGTAGAAAACTCATATCTCCATGTGCTTTTCAAATGGCATTTAAACAGAATTAATTTATCCTCCTTCTCTCCAAAAATTGCTCATTCTTCCTACTTATGAATGTTTCTATTATGGTATACATTGTTTTGTACATACTTATCTTGAATTCAGTGTTTACCATTGAATGTGATCTTTTGTATACCCAGATAAATATTTTTTGATATTTTATTCATTTTAAAAAATTGTCCCTGCCATTTCTTCCTTCTAGCTCATACTTTATTAAATGATGGGGCTCATAAATATCCCTCAAATAAAGTTTATTGAAGTAAATTATTATATGGGATTTACTCCCTCTTTTAAAATAATGAAAATGGATGGGTTAAATAATTTATGATTAATAATGATTATGAAGCAACCAAAATTTCCAGTAATTTCTTTGTGCCAATACAGATTTACATATGTAGGATATTTGGAAGGGACAGTCACAAAGTAGCAATTAATAGTGATAATAAAGGCAATGCTATATAAACATAGATATATACTAAAAATAATTGTGGATAAGCAAAATCCTCTAATATCAAACATTCTTTTATATATGACCCCCTCCATAAAATATATATACATTCCACATGGTAGGGCAAACTCTAACATTTTTTAGCACCCTTGGTAAAAACTAACATATGGATAGTGTATGTTGACTTATTCTAAATCTTTTAACTCACTGAGAAGTTCAGTGAGTGGAATATCAACTAAATATGAAGCCATCCTGTGTTTACATAGTATTACCATATGGTGTCAATAAACACAAGTTATCCATAATAAATACAGATTTTTAAAAATATAGCTAACAAAGGAAAGCTATAGAACTTTTCTTGTAATCCTTCCTACCATCTCATAGCCATCTGTCTACTTATTAGAAATCTTCTCATTCTATTAACTTCCTCTACCACTGCATAGGGGAGACCTGATCTCAGACTAGGGTTAAAAGGGAAGGAAAGAGAATTATTCTGTAATCACTACTACAACCTTGCTTTGAGAAGGTCAAGATGGTTTACAAATGTTTCTGTCACATAAATGGTAATCATCATATCAGATATCAAATCTGCCAAGTAAACAATTATGTATAAAATCCTTCATTTGTGTTTCAACAAAACTGTTGGAATTTTAAATATTAGAGTCATTTCTTCCCTTCTAACTTCTTTGTAATTATTTCAATTTCATGCTCAATAGTAATGGGACATATATGTGATTTTATAGAAATATGTAAATTTATATGAATTTTACATCAATTATCTACAATAACATATGCATACACAGATATATGTATAGCCTGGCTCAGCTGTCACTTTCCTATTTCTGCAAAGTAAGTTTTTACTTCTGTATAGTAAGCATAATTTTAGGTAAGCAAATCAAAGAACCAACTATTTCAAAGCAGTCCAACCAGGCTTTATGTTTCAGCACAACAAGTATTTCTGGAGATTTCAAAAGCATAGGTTATCTTGTATTATTACAGTATCTTTTGCTTTCTTCATTAATTTAATATCTTTTCATCCAAACACTCAAGCCAATATGCCTTATTAATAAGTAATGACATACAGACAATTCTAAAATTAAGCCTTGTTTGATTTGTCATTGATCATGATCTAGCAATAAGCTACCACCGCCTACCAAATGCATGATAGGTTTGAACCAGCCTGCCTTAAGTCTAAGTATACTAATTGTGTTTTTCAGATGTTTCCATTGATCTGTCTAACTTCTGTGTGGATAATCAAAATGTAAATACAGAGAGACCTGAGGTATACAGTATAGGGTGATGCTAAGGAATATGTATGTCTCTGTATGTAAGTGTATAAGTAAATCCATAATTTGGTCTAAAAAATATTTCTGCCACTCTCGGTTTGAAGGAGAGACAAAAGGAACAGAGGATGAAAAAGAAAATGCAAAAGTAAGTGGCATTCCAATTGGTTTGCCTTTATCTAGAAAGAATGAAATGACAGTAATGACAAAAGCTATACCAGAATTATTACTCCTTAATCTCTTTTATCTCAAGCACACTTTCATGTGCAGCTCATTTTTTTTTTTTTCAGCAAGATAATTTAACATGGGGAAATTACAGAGTTCCTGATGTTTCCAGGTGCTCAACTATTTCAGTGCCAGGCATCATGCCTATGGTTCAGATGTCATTTAGGGACAGAATAAAGGAAAGTTACTTTAGTATCAGTCATAATTTACAGAAGGCACCAATTTAAACTAGACATGGTAACACATGTTTGTAATCTCATGTACTCAGGGAGGCTGAAGCATTAGGATCACAAGGTCAGCCTGAGCAATTTAGCAACAACCTGTCTCAAAATAAAAGAGCTGGGGATATAGCTCAGAGGTAGAGCACTTGCATAGAATGTGCAAGGTTCCAGGTTTAATCTCCAGCACTGGAAAAAAAAATGTATCAATTTGCATAGGAAAATTGAAATTAGGAGCAGATCTGATTTAAAAAACAAAATAATAAAACAAGTGAAAAATCTCACATTCCAGTATTGTTATTCTTATTGGATGAAAATATACCTCTGACTATAGTAGTATTTTAGAAATAGCATCAAAGGAAAAAAAAGTACATCATTTCCCAGTTCCCAAATTATTATTTTTTTGTTCTATTTTCTTGATTAGAATACCTCTCTCTTTGGCCTTTGAGACACTTAAACCATTGTTGGTATGGCATAGAGTAGTACCCTTTTATCCATATGAGGTATGTTCCAAGATGCCTGTGGATGCCTGAAATGGTCAATACTACCTAATCCTATGTATACTATGTTTTTCTGTATGCATACATATCTATGGTAAAGTTTAATTTGTAAACTAAGCACAGTAAAAGATTTACAAAAATGGCTATCAATAAAACAAACATTATAACAATATGCTCTAATAAAATTCAGTTTTGAATGTGATCTCTCTCTTTCTGAAAATAGCTAACTGTACTCTAATCGCTCTTCTTCTACTTCTGGTAATGAGGTGACATGAGGCAATGAGATGAAGGGAAGTGATGATGTAGGTACTGTGATGTAGCATTAGGCTTCTACACACAAGTTACTTGAACAAAAGCACTGCAATTCCTGACAGTTGATCCAACAACTCCAACAGCTATGAGGTTTCTAATGGGCAGGTAATGTACACAGTTTAAATATGCTAGACAAAAGAATACTTCAAGTCCCAGGCAGCTTGGAATGGGACTGTGTAAGATTTCATCTTGCTACTCAGAAAGGTGTGCAATTTAAAGCTTGGTAACTTTATTTCTGGAATTCTCCATTTAATATTTGGGCTATGCCTGTATTGAAATCTCAGCAAAACTGAGGATTAAGTAGTCACTACCATACCCATAAAAATAAATACATGTAGTTGGCTTTCATGTCAACTAGTTCTGCATCTACTGGTTCGCCTGACCAGGACTGAAAAAAATCTGAGAAAAATTGTTTCTGTACTTAACATATAAAGACATTTTTAGCCATCATTCCCTCATAATACAGTATTTTAATATCTGCATAGTTTTGTATCATATTAAGTATTATAAGTAATCTAAAAATGATTTAGAGTCTTCCCTAAGTATCCATAGGAATTGATTCTATAACACCTTTCCCTAGCCACTACAAATACTAAAATACACAGATGCCCAATCTCTTATATAAAGTGACATAGTATTTGCATATAACCTATGTAGATTCTTCTATTTAATTTAAATCATGAAAGCTCACTCCCTTACCACATACCTTTGATGATTTCTGTCAGCCATTCTAGCCAATGATCAAACCCTGAGGAGAGGTAGTGGGAACCTCTGACTTACAGCTGGCAGGTCAGAAGCACAGGTGAAAACCTGGACTTTCGATTGGTGTCTGGAGTGGGGTAGTCTTACAGTGAGCTCTTTATAAGTGAGGTCTGTGCTGACTCCAAGGATATTGTATCAGAAGTGAACTAAATTTTAGGAAACCTAGTCAGTGTCTGCTGAGCATTGGAGTGTTTCTAGGTATAGGGAAAAAAACCAAACATATCTGGCATCAAGAAGTATTGGGAGGGGCTGGGGCTGTAGCTCAGTGGTAGAGTGCTTGCTCAGCATGCGTGAGGCACTGGGTTCAATCCTCAGCACCACATATAGATAATAAATGAATGAAATAAAGATCCATCAACAACTAAAAAAAATTTAAAAAAAAAGAAGTATTGGGAATATAGAGAAGAAAACTGTGTGTGTGTGTGTGTGTGTGTATGTGTTATTCAGTCAGAAATATCAAAAGAGGGCTGATGATATAGCTCAGTTGGTAGAGTGCTTGCTTCGCATGCACAAGGCCCTGAGTTCAATCCCCAGCACCACAACAAAAAAAAGAAAAAGGAAAATATAATAGTTGAGGAAACTTCAACACTAACAAAGAATATCACATAAATTTGTGTGTCTGTAGATATGCATATATGCATGTATACATATATTTACACACACACACACATCTTTGTATACACACATATTCCTTTCAAATAAAATTTCTTGATAAGATTAATCTAAATATTTTAAAAATATGCAGTGAGTAAAGATGGTAAAATGAAACAGATCATGTAATCACCTGTCATCTATTCTTTAGTAGCTAATAACATGAATTTAAAATAATAAAAATATACAAAAGTTATTGTTGAACAAGCAAATAAAAATGAATATTCTAAAACAAATACTGAAAATAGTAGTTAATGGCTTGGGTTTCTTCCTCTACCCCTCTAAATACTTAGGAAAGATTAATTGACAAGATCTTGATAATTCTTATTAATACCTTCTGAATAGTATCAACTGAAAGGGAGTGCAGGTTCATGAGCAAGGAGACTTAGGGGAAACTAAGGGCAAAACCTTTGAGAGGAGATATTTTAGCGAAGGCAGGAGGACCTTGCAGATTTCCAGGATATCAAGTTGAACTGGGACAAAGGTTTTATGCATCCCACAAGGCTACACTCTAATCTAACACAACAACATCTCAGAAGAAAAAGCAGAGAGAATACCTTTCAGAAATAACTTGTAATTAGAGGCACAGAAACCAAGCTCTCCGATTCTAAATTGTAAGGGGAAAAAAAATTCAAATACAATGAGAAAGATCACTTGGAATTTCCTTTCTTCTATGAGAATAAATATGACGTCTAATGAGAGTTCTTGTTTTAGTCTAAGAAAGAAAAATGAAAAGCAAGACAACTATGTAAACATCATACACTAAAGACGACGAGATGCATTTAACTTTATCAACGCCCACATAAAGGTGACATATTATGGTATTTGTCTTTATGTTTCTAGCTTATTTCATTCAGCATGACTTCCTCCATATTCATCCCTGCTGTGCAAATGACAGGCTTGCCCTTCCTTTTGAAGGCCGAATAGTATTTCCTTTGTGTGCCTATACCATATTTTCTTTATCTATTAATCCTCTGATGAACATTTAGGTTGTTTCCATATCTTGGCTATTGTTAATCATGAAATGACCAGGAGAGTGCAGGTAAGCCCTTGACTTACTGATTTTTATTTCTTTGGATAGCCCAGGAGTGGGATTACTAGGTCATATGGTAGTTCTATTTTCAGTTTCTCAGGAATCTATATATTGTTTTCCATAATGGCTGAACAAATTTATATTCTAACTCGTAGTGTCTGAGTTCCCTCTTCTCCATTTTCTCTCCAACACCACCTTTCATCTTTTTGATAAAAGCCAACCAGATGCTGGGTGGGGAGGAGGAAAGAAGGGAGGGAATGAGGAGTTGTTGATCAAAGGTATAAAGTTTCAAATGGACAGCAGGAATACGTTTGGAGATCTATCACATAACAGGGAGACTACAGTCCATAATAATGTATTATATATTTTGAAATAACTAAGTAAATTTCAAATGTCTCATGAATAAATAAACAAGTAGGAAGACAGGTGATGGATATGTTAATTAGCTTGGCTTAATCATTCAACAACACCTATATATATAAACTTCACAAAATTTACATGTATTCTTATAAGTGCATACAATTAGGATTGACCAATAAAAAAAATCATATTAATAATCTTTTAAAAAAGAAAGAATAAGACTATTGTCCTTTGGTTCCAAGCAGGTTTGGGGTCTGTGTGCTCATTACTGAAGGAATGGCTGTGATTTCCTACTGATGGTAAACTTGTTAGTGTTATGCATCCCTCTATCTATCTTCTCATTAGAACCTGTTTTTTCTTTCTCTCTGTACAGAGCAGCCTTTCATCTCCAGCTTAGGCTAAAAATCATAGTCAGCCACTAAGAGATCATCCTGCTTGTCATATGTATATTATTTTGTCCTGGAGTAGAAAAGGTAGAGAGCGACCAACCCAGTTCACTTAGTAGATTGCTTCCACTCACTCAGATGCACTCAAGTATTCTTTTTTTCATCTATTACCAGTTCTAATATATGTAGTAGAAAAAAATAATTTTTTCCCTTTGATTTTATGTCATCAAAAAATCACATAAGTTTTTGATTTGAAATGAAATTATTTGATTTGACAGTGATTTTTTTCTAACAAATCTAACCTCAAAAGAATAGGAGGGACATTTCTCCATGTACTTGACACTATGAAGAGAACATATGGTCATCCAAGGACATTAGGAAAGCCATTAACAAAGGCCCATGAACCACTTTCTGAAATATTTTTGAATTGAAAATTAATGGGAAGTTTTTTCTGAGAGCTCTTTTATAGTTGAATGCAGCTGGATGAGATTCATTTGCTAGGAAAAATTTTGTTTATATTGCTTTTTACCTCATTAAGCAAAAAAATTGAAAACAAGTAGCTATAAAGCTGATGCAAAAGAACACAAAACCAAAAATTGATACACACTTCATTTTAAAATGCATTTTGAAGTAGATGATTTACATGAAATACTACCACTATCACCACCTCCACCAAAAATCACAAACAACAACAAAAGAACTCTAAAAACATAAAGCACATATACTCACAATATGCAATAACAGTTTTAAAAAATACTTTCTTCCTGGAAGGAAGGGAGGAAGGAAGGAAGGAAAGTAGAAAGGAATTTGCTTCAATTATTTAGACTGAGATATGAACTAAGAACATTTCAAAAGTGTTTACTTTATTTACAAAGACATGCTTGCTTCTGTACATTTACAGATGCCTGCATCAACTCAACAGTGTACTTATAAATACAGTGTATTTTCTTGCCCAGAATGTCAAAAGATTTCTAAATTCACAGTACAATTTTTATTATTTTTATAAAGAAATTACTTCCTAGAATCAACTTTTATTTTTTCTGTCACTTTAGAAAACATTTGCTATAAACTATTAGTACATTTTTTCTTTACTTAGGATACTAATTAGGTTTTTTTTTTAAAATATTTTTTAAGTTGTTGATGGATCTTTATTTTATTTGTATTATTTTTATGTGGTGCTGAGGATTGAACCCAGTGCCTCACGCATGCTATGCAAGCGTTCTACTGCTGAGCTACAGCCCCAGCCCACTGATTAGGTTTTAATTTATAGTCTTTGACCATTTCCTACATGAAAATCAATAACATTATTCTTCTTTATAATTTTGATTACTTATCCATTTGTTTAAGGTTGAAAATTTTCTAATTTTTCAAAATATGATGTTTTTACTTACTATCATACTTTTTAGTCTTTGATATATTCAGACTTTACTGTCTAAATTTAGCAAAATTTACCTAATAATCTCTAAGTTGCTTGTTATTGTTCTGTTCAGATTTTCTATTTATTCATAATTCAATTTTGGTAAGGTATGTATCCAGAAATTTGTCCATATTCTCTGTTAGGTCGGGTCAGGGTCCAAAATGTCCAATTAGGGGGACCCGTCAGGGGCTGCGGAGTGGAGCTGCCAGCCAGACGCTGAGGGCACCAGTAGACACGCCTCCTGTCAATCAGCGGTTTTTCCTGACCTATCCAAGGAAGGACTCTGGCCTTCTCTTCCTGCCCCCAAGCCCTCCCCTTCCTGACTTTATGAATTCTCCCTACACTGGAGCCCCAACGCCATTCCTCCTGGACACACTCTGATGGACGAGAGGATTCGGCCTGAGAGCATGTATTCCAATAAAGTCTTGCCAAGCGGCTTAATTCATCTCCTCCTGGTCATCTAGTCTTTACATAATGGTGCGCGAAACCCGGGAGGGTTTTGA